>SNVD02010578.1:0-48932 GCA_013180625.2 Boswellia sacra
TTATGGATTTGATGAATCGTGTTTTTAGACCTCACTTAGACCAATTTGTGATTGTGTTCGTGGATGATATCCTCATTTATTCTTCATCTGAGGTTGAACATGAGCAATATTTACGCGTGGCACTTCAAACACTGAGAGAGCATCGTCTTTATGCCAAGCTAAGTAAATGTGAATTTTGGCTATCAGAAGTAAAATTTTTAGGCCATGTGGTATCAAGACAAGGAATCTCAGTGGACCCATCAAAAGTAGAAGCAGTTATGAAATGGGAACGACCAAAGAATGTGTTTGAAGTTCGCAGTTTCTTGGGTTTAGCAGGATATTATAGGCGCTTTGTTGAGAACTTTTCCCGATTGGCTGCACCAATGACTAGGTTAACAAGGAAAGGAGTCAGATTCGAATGGAATGATGCATATGAGCAAGCATTCCAAGAATTGAAGAAAAGATTGACTTCAGCACCTGTCCTTGTGATACCACAACGTGGAGTTGATTATGTAGTTTTCACCGATGCTTCCTTAGATGGGTTAGGGTGTGTGTAGTTTTCACCGATGCTTCCTTAGATGGGTTAGGGTGTGTGTTAATGCAACAGGGTCAAGTTGTAGCCTATGCATCTCGTCAGTTGAAACCTCATGAGCAGAATTATCCCACCCACGACTTTGAACTTGCTGCGGTAGTGTATGCTTTGAAGATTTGGCGACATTATCTGTATGGCGAGAGGTTCGAAGTCTTTTGTGATCATAAAAGTTTAAAATACATTTTCACTCAAAAAGACTTGAATCTGAGACAACGAAGATGGATGGAGTATTGGGAAGACTATGATTTCTCAATCCAATATCATCCAGGAAAGGCAAACGTTGTGGCTGATGCATTAAGTAGGAAGTCGAGGGCCATGGTTAGTGCAATGATAGGGGAGTGGAGCATGTTGCGATCTGTTTATGATTATGATATCTTGGTTGAGGGTCGCGGAGATCAAATTTGCCTTTTTACACTTGTTGCCTAACCGTCTCTTGTGAATAGAGTGATTGAATGGCAACATCAAGATTCAGAGACCAAAGCCTTGTATGAGCACGTATTACACGGTGATGGGAGTGTGGATTGGACCATTGGTGCAGATGGGAGTCTACGATTCAAGGGCAGGATCTTTGTTCCATCGAGTAAAGAGGGTAAAGATGATATTCTTAAGGAATTTCATCATTCCAAATTTGCTGTTCATCCTGGTGGTACAAAGATGTATCATGATTTACGTCGACAGTTTTGGTGGAAAGGAATGAAGAAGGATGTTGCTGAATATGTGGCTAAATGCCTTACTTGTCAACAAGTGAAGGATGAGCATCAAAGACCTGCAGGACTACTCCAACCATTGCCTGTAGCAAAGTGGAAATGGAATCACATCACCATGGATTTTGTTACTGGATTACCACGTTCTTTAAAAGGAAAGGATGCAATCTGGGTGATTGTAGATAGATTAACCAAAGTATCATGATAAGTGTCTATTTATATATCATTTTCATATCAATTCGTCCATGTTTCTTTGCTATATTCCTTGGTATTTTTATGTTTTTGTGTGGTTTTGATGTTTGTAGGAGTTTTGGAGCAACTTGCACAAAAATGGAGTAAAACCCTTCATTTTCACCTCTGCTAGTCAGTGATCTTCTCGGATTTAATTGTATTGATATACAATGAACCCGATGACATATTATATACCGTTGGAAAGCTCTCGAAGTCTATTTTCTGGAGAAATTTACGGTTTATAAATCCATTCAGTGTACCAAAAGTTGTAATCAAAACAGTGTGAGAAGTATAGAAATGTAATTCCACAAATCACTGTAGCATGTATAATACGGGACACTGTAGCAGGTTACTGTAGCAGAGTATTTAAACACATTTTAGGGTTTTATTTTCATAACTTGAAGAGGGGAAAACGTGGGAGGAGGCTGCATTTCTGGATTTCTCTCATCCCTTGGAGTTCTTGAAGGAGAAAGAAGATTTTGAAAGAGGAGGAACTACAATTCCAAGAAGATTCATCTACAAAGAAGATTTTCAAAGAATTTGCTAAGTTCTTTCTTTCCTTTTCAATTCTGGAATTTCTCTGTATTGTATTTGTTATTCTGATTGAATATGTGTAACTAAATCTGAATTGGTTGAGGGTGATTTCAAAGCCCTTGATATGGATTTTGTGAGTTGATTGTGTAAGAAATTGTTATCCAATTCTCTAATTGAAGTTGCTTGTATTTTCCCATATCTAATGCTTATGATTGCTTACTGATTGTATTTGGAATGGCCAACTGAATATAATCTGTTGTTGTCTATTGCTAGATTAGAAATCTTGATCCGTAATTGTCATGAATTTCCAATCATTAGTAGCAAAATTGTGATCAGAGATTGCAATTGGAAAATACAACCTAGGTTAAATAATCTGAACTTGTGTGATTATTGCTTAGATCAACCTATCTTTCTCATCGTAATGCTTCCATTGAATTAAACTTAGAGAGCTTGTTCTAGGTTGTTTAATGGATAGAGATTAAATAAAGAGCTTGTTTTATTTAACAACAAAGTAAGGAAAGATTGGGATAACAGAGCTTGTTGTTATCTACGGTTGATAACTTCAATGCTGTAATTGGATTACAATTCTATGTTAATTCACAAATTCATATCTTGTGGCAGAGAATGAACTCTTAACCAAGTGTCTCTCATTGATTTTTCACTCCATTTAACTTTGCTTTATGTTATTCTTCATTTGCTTTCGTATTAAGTTTAGTTAATCAATCAACAAAACCCCCCCTGTTTAGTTTATTATTGCTGGAAAATAACAAATTCAATTAGAATCAATCCTCGTGGGAACGATATCTACTTATCACTTTATTACTTGTGCGACTAGTATACTTGCTAGTTTTGAACGCATCATATCACACTTTCTTCCTATACGTACAACCGATTCAGTGGATGTTTTGAGTCAGCTGTACATTAAAGAAATTGTAAGATTGCATGGAGTTCCAGTTTCAGTGGTGTCAGACAGAGATCCCCGGTTTACAGCTCAATTTTGGCAAAGCCTCCAAAGAGCTATGGGCACTCAGTTGTTATTTAGTACAGCCTTCCATCCTCAAACTGATGGTCAATCAGAACGTACTATTCAAATTTTAGAAGATATGCTGAGAGCTTGTGTGATGGATTTCCAAGGTAATTGGGAGGATCATTTACCACTCGTGGAATTCGCATACAACAATAGCTACCAGTCAAGTATTGGAATGGCACCTTATGAGGCACTCTATGGTAGACCGTGTAGGTCTCCTTTATGTTGGATGGAAGTAAGGGAAGCTACTTTACTGGGCCTGAGCTTGTACGAGAGACAACTAAAAAGGTGAAATTGATATGTCAACGTTTGCTTACAGCCCAAAGTAGACAGAAAAGCTATGCAGACAAGAGGAGACGACCGTTAGAATTCAAAGTAGGGGATCATGTGTTTTTAAAGGTGTCTCCACGTAAAGGCTTGATGCGTTTTGGGCAGAAAGGTAAACTTGCTCCACGTTATATTGGTCCATTTGAAGTCCTAAGGCGGGTTGGCGAAGTAGCTTATGAGCTAGCATTGCCGCCACGGTTATCGGGAATTCATAACACATTCCATGTATCTATGCTAAGAAAGTATGAACCTCACCCAACACATGTACTTGACTGGAGTGAGTTGGATATCCAACAAGATGTTTCGTATGAAGAGGTTCCTATTCAAATCCTAGACTTGAGAGTGCAAGTCTTGCATGGCAAGTCCATCCTATTACTCAAGGTCTTGTGAAAGCATCATGATGTTGAAGAGGCCACGTGGGAGTTAGAGTCAGAGATTCAAAGAAAGTACCCTGAACTTTTGAATGCAAGAGGTAATTTCTGATTCATGTTTTCAAATTTCGAGGACGAAATTTTTTTTAGGAGGGTAGGTTGTAGAGTCTCAAATGTAAATTATATATATATGCATTTATATATATTATAAATTTTAGAAAATATGACTAAGGGTATTTGAGTAATTTTATGAGAATTGGGTTGGATAATAGAAGTGGGCTTGTGTTGGAAATTGGTAAAGGGGAATTGGGCTTGAATTTGAAATGGTTGGACTTAGGCCCATTGAGCCAAAGCCTCATGTATATAAGAGATGGGGTTTTCTAGAATGAAGGGAAGAAAAAGGAAAAAGAAAAGAAGAGGAGAAAGAGTTTACGGTTCCAGGAAGAAAAAGAAGAGAAAAAGAAGAAGAGAAAGGAGAGGAAGGAAGAAAGAGGAAAAATTTCAAGAAGTTTAGCTTGAAAATCAAGTAGGAAATTCTAACACTATACTTACGTCATGTTATGTGTTTTGTTGTTGAATTGATATTGTTGTGATGTATGTATCATGTTTTGACTTGATTTCTTGGTTGCTTGGATGATGAAATATGAGTGAAGTTACTTATTGCAAGTTGTTTGTTGTGATTGCATAAAGAATTATGTGTGAATTGCAGTATTGTTGAAGTGGAGTAGAGATGATTTTGTGAGAAGTGCAGTTTATGTGACTGTCTTGTGTTGATTGAGTTGATGCGTTTTTCTGGATTGAGAATTGTATGATTTCTCATTTGTTTTGAAAAATAGACGTATTAAGCTTTAATTAGCCGTTGATTTCGTTGAATTTGGAGTTAAAACGGATTTTTGGTGAATTTTTGAAGTTGGGAGTTGAATTCTGGAAATGAGACGTTTTGAACCAATTCTGGAATTCGATTCTGGTGTTTCGCTCGACTGTGAACAGTGTTCGAGTGTTCGAGTGAACAGTGTCGAGTGTTCGAGTGAACAGTGTTCGAGTGAACAGTGTCGGTGTTCGAGTGAACAGAGTCGAGAAACAGTGTCGTGTGAACAGTGTTCGAGTAAACAGTGTCGTGTAAACAGTGTCGAGTGAACAGTATTCTCGAATGAACAGTATTTCGAGTGAACAGTGTTCTCGAATGAACAATATTTCGAGTGAACAGTAGTGTCGAGCAAAATTTCAGAACCACCCCAAATTGACTGTATACTTTCCAAAAAGTCCTGGATTTTGCATAAAAATCATATTTTCTTAAGATTTATCATAGTAATGATATTGTAAGGCTATTAATGTATGCATTGGACCTTGGATGGGCCGTTTTGTATACTGATCCAAGGGGAACACGAACAGAAATTTCATGTGTGAACGAACATAACAGTTTGATATATTAGTATTAGATGCCTACTCCTGTGATTGAATGTTTGTGGAATGTGAATAATTTCGTATAATGTTATAACTTTCCTACTGGGCTTTAGGCTCACCCCCTCCCTCCACAGGTACACAGAAAGATGCTCATCCTATAGATGTCCCAGAGCTTTCTTAGGAGTCTGGAGTCAGTATGCATATAATTTTGGGGACTGTCTTGATTTTCTTAGTATGTAATGGGAGATTTTGCTTGGTGACTATTAACTGATGTATTGATTTTGTCACCAGTGTATGTAAAATTAATTTTGAACAAATAGTCATAAGTTGTAATGAACTCTTGTAATGTATAAAAAAAAAAATTTATGAGATATTGATGACGTAATTGGTATTAAATTCTTATTCAATCACACCCTAAAATCTCTAAATAAGAGATGTTAGGGCGTGACAGGTTAGTTGGATTGGATTAGATTAGAAATATAATTCCTTCACAATTTATAAACCCAATATAAAACCACCAAGGCTGAAAAGAAGTGAATGAAAGGTTTCTAAAGGAAAGAGCCATGGGGTGTTCGGTTTAGTAAACATTTTTTTTTTGGGGTGTGTTTGTGTGTGGATGGGTGTTAGGGTGTTTGGGGGGCGGGGGCGGGGCGCACAAGGGACTTAGGATTAGGAGTACTTGTTAGATTGAAAATTTTAACTAAAGAAAAAGTTTTCTCACGAAGTAGGATTATTAAGTTTCAACAATCAATTTTTCAATATCCCACATTAGAAAAACTTGGTTTTCTTATGATAACTACATTAAATTACTAAACTAACATTGAATATTTTTTATAGGTCTAAAACTAATCTTATTCATATAGTTGATTAAATTATTTTATAAATAATTAACAAAATAATTATAAATATAATTCATTAATTTATTTTTTCAAAATTTATATTTTTCAAAAATTAAAAAAATTATAAAATTTGAAAAACTGTTTTCAACCACTGTAGCCAACGCCTGCGCATATCCGGTGTCATCGTCGATATAAAAGTGATGGCCGATCGACACTCAACTAGTTGGAAGTAGAATTGTTGCCATGTGATGTGTAATTTGCTGCTAGCAACGAAGATAAACGACAAATCTCGAAGACAAAAGCATCGTGTGTGGCAAAACGGTATAACGATTGGCGGTGAAACTTGAATGAAAAGGAAGAGTATTGGACGATGATCTTTATGGTGCCGGCGATGACTTCCAGTGACAACATTCATCGAACATTGTCGGCTCCGAATAGTGGTAAGTCGACGACGTCTTCAGTAACTTTTTAAATTTTAATTCATAATTATTTATTTTAAAAATTTAAATTAATTTAATATCCTAATTTAAAATAATTATTTAAAAATTATTTATTATTTTAAAATGAAAAAAGCAAAATTTAACTATTTTCTAAATAAATAAATCTTTGTAAATGTCAATATAAATTTATGTATATGTTATGGTAATATTATCTAATAATTAATACACTTGTTTGATAAAGATTTATTGTAATTTAATATGCTTTTTAAAAATGTTATATTAATTTAATATATAAATATTAACTTGGGTAAGTATTTACTTTTTTTTAATTTTTACTTAATAATGGATATCATGTATTTCAATATTGAGAGCAATTATGTTTTATCAATTTATGAATAAATTCCTTTCCATCTATAATTTTAATATTAAACCAAACATAAAAAAATTTTTAAATCCATTCATTTTCCTCAAATTTTTTTCACTCATTTTTTTCTCCCACTTTTCTTGCATACAAACACACCCCAAATGAAAAGCTGAGATTGATTATTCAAACCATGGTAATACAAATCAAAGGACGCGAAACAAGTAAACAAAGGCTTCTAGATAAAAGAACCGAATGAAAAGCTGATCAACGACCAAAATTCAAATTCAACCCTGGACCAGGTACCAGCAAGCACGTAGGTAGCTGCCATAAAAAATCAAAGCATTTCCACCAACAAGCAAAGAATAATAATACTTGTGTTCCCATTCATTCAACCTTTGGCAATCCAGAGGGCCGCATCAAAACGACAGCCCATTGCCCATAGTATATTTGACTACTGTTTCTTTAATGTGTGCGCTCGTAGTCTCTGTCCCTCTCATTTACGTGGGGCGGAGGCACTTTCCGCTCGCTAATCCAACAAACAACCTCCCCTCGCCCACGTTGAAACTCCACCAGTCTACCCACCCAAGCACGTGTAGATTTTTTAACAAAACCCACCAACACCTCCTCACGCTCCGCCCCCACTCTCTCCTTCCCACTCGCGCCTATAACCGCCTCCCACCGTCCATCTCCGTCTCACGCTCTAGACATGCGCGTGGTTGTACTCCTACCCCTTCTCCAAGAAATCAACACTTGAAACGTCGGCGCTGCATGGACGTTCATGTGTCTGCACCTCTCTCATGCCTTAGACACTTGCCACGTGTCATACGTTAGATCTCATTTCTTGATCTGAGAGTTGAAAAGGTCAGATGCTGATTAGTACAAATTAAAATAAAAAATAACTATTATTATCAGCTGAGTGGGAGAGCCCGCAGAGGAACTACAAACAAAGAATATATAGTGAAAGCATATTCCCAGGCCAAGCTTTTCTAACACTGAACAAAAAAAATATCAAATCAAACTGCTTCATCTTCTTCTTCGTTTGGTTTACGCGAAACGCTGCGTTTTGGTACTCGGTGAAAGATGCATTCCAGTCACTTGCTTCTCGAGGAGCCGATTCGGATGGCTTCGATTCTGGAGCCATCCAAGGCCGTAAGTATTGCTTCTTTTGATTCTATTGTTTTTATGGTTTTTTATTTTGATTTTGATTTTGGATCTGAAATGAAAGTTTCGATTGTATTGTCAGAGTTTCTTCCCGGCAATGACGAAGATTGTGGGAACGCTTGGTCCGAAATCGCGATCTGTGGAAGTCATCTCCGGTTGTCTCAAAGCCGGGATGTCTGGTAGATTCTACAGTTTCTTCTTCAATATTTTCTCTGGATATTTGTTTGTTTGTGTTAGAGCGAGTGAGTTTGTGCCGTTTTTGCAGTGGCCCGATTCGATTTCTCATGGGGAAATCCCGAGTACCATCAAGAGACTTTGGAGAATCTCAAGGCAGCTGTTAAGAGCACCAAGAAGCTCTGTGCGGTAATTTTTTTCTTTCAGGTTACTGTAAGAGTTGCTTGGCTAGTTGTTTTATTTATGTGACTGAGTTAATACGACTTTTTTTGTCGTTTTTATTTGTTTCAGGTTATGCTGGATACTGTGGGTCCGGAGTTGCAGGTTGTTAATAAAAGTGAGAAGGCTATTTCACTTAAAGCTGATGCTTCTGTTGTTCTCACACCTGATCAAGGACAAGAAGCCTCTTCAGAAGTTTTGCCTATTAATTTTGATGGGCTCTCAAAGGTTCCAACTTTGTTGTTTATCATTTCATTTTGTTACTTTGGATATGGTACGACATTTGAATTGCTCACGCCACATTACTAGAAGCTTTACTAGAGTAAAACTGAATGTTACAACGCAGCATGTAGGTTATAACCCCAAGGGTTGGGCTTACTGGTAAGTAGCAATGGATCTAATTGAGGTCAAGGGTTCTAATTCCCTTGGGGCGACCTACTTGGGGCGATTATGTATGGTTACACCAGATGATATGACCATAAAGAAGCTAAATGGTTATGTCTTTTCACATGCTTAGAATTGTCGGTTTTCTCTCTTGATTTGATGGATTCTCTAATTGCATGGTCATATTGTTGTGTTATCCATTATGCTTAGTTTTTGTGCTGTGTATTGACAAATGAAGCTTCTTTTTTTGGTTTTTACAGGCTGTGAAAAAGGGAGACACCATTTTCATTGGTCAATACTTGTTCACTGGGAGTGAGACTACCTCTGTCTGGCTGGAGGTAAGAGAAGCACAGCCTGTATGGCTAAGGTCCTTGGATATGACTCTTTGTTTCAGTTGTCCGACTGTTGTTTCCAAGTCAATACAATGTGTTAAATTAATTACTATGTGTGAAAATATTTCTGCGCATCACTCTAGATAACCTTGTTGTTGGTCATGCATAAGTGACAAGTTTTAATTGGAGTTGGGCAGGTTTCTGAAGTTAAAGGAAATGATGTCATTTGTGTGATAAAGAACTCTGCAACATTGGCTGGTTCTTTATTCACCTTGCATGCCTCTCAAATTCGTATTGACCTGCCAACCCTCTCTGATAAGGATAAGGAGGTAAATTCTGTTTTTGGTTTACAAGATTTAGTGGTTGATGTAGCTTGCTTAGGGGTTTTCTATCTTATCTGTAAAGTTGGATGGCTCCAAGACTTTTTTAAGTTATTATTTTTTCCTTGTATTTCAGGTTATAAGTACCTGGGGGGTTCAAAACAAAATTGATTTTCTCTCCTTGTCATATACCCGACATGCAGAGGATGTGCGTCAGGTAATTGTCTTACCAATTTACGGCTACTGTATAATTTCTTTCCAAACTGATTAGAGTGCTGCTTTTTTCTTAATTTTACTACTGTTATCTGAATAACTTGATAGAAGGATATTTATTGGTCTAATATGTTTGGTGCAGGCTCGTGAGTATCTTTCAAAGTTGGGAGACCTCTATCAGACTCAAATTTTTGCGAAGATTGAAAATATAGAGGTTACTTGCACATGTTAATTATAAGATTGAATAATTTTTCTGATGAACAAATTTTCTGTTGCTGTTCAGTTTGAACTCATATTTGTGCATTTATATATACATTTCTAGGGATTGACCCATTTTGATGAAATCCTTCAAGAAGCAGATGGTATCATTCTTTCCCGTGGAAATTTGGGTATAGATCTCCCACCCGAGAAGGTTTGTTTCCTCACTTGACCAAAGCATCATTTTGCTAATTTGAAGTCTTCAATATGGTGGTTTTTGTATGACTTATAGACACATTTACTTAGGCTTCCCTGTAATTGTCATGTACAGAGATGGCTACCGACATAGGTTTACTTCATCTACTTGTTTGGAGATATGTTATAAATAATGGTCAAATTTTAAATAGTCCATTTTTTTTTTAAACAAGATATATGGTCTGCATCATCCTTTTCTTAATTGACATGATGTTGTAGTGTACTAAGATTTATTATAAGCAATATCTAAGTAAATTCTCAGGTCTCAATCTTAAACATAAAGTCTCCCAAGATCCTAATTTTGCCTTCAATAGCAGATACTTAAGTTCTTGAAATATTTAAAAAAATACTTATTTATTCCCACACATTTAGAGGAGAGTGGATCGCTTTAACTAAATTTTGAGCTAAAATGAAGTTATAATCTACTCTGTAGAGGAGAAAAGCGAAGTCCTTTAACTCTTTGTCAATTATTTTTCAAGTACATGATAGAGATCTGTTCAGATTTCATGTAATGATAAGAGGTTTCAGAATCTTCGTTTAATTGTAAAACAGCCAAAAGTTCCATGTACATTGGCCATAAAGATGTGATGCACCCAATCAGGTGAAGAAGCTGGTTTAGGTAATCTTACTGGCAGCAGATCTTGGTGTACTTTGCAGGTGTTCTTATTTCAAAAAGCTGCCCTTTACAAGTGCAACATGGCTGGAAAGCCTGCTGTTGTTACTCGCGTTGTTGACAGTATGACTGACAACCTGAGACCAACTCGTGCGGAAGCCACTGATGTTGCAAATGCTGTGTTGGATGGTGCGTCTGGATTTTGTAACTCAGAATTCTGTTCTTTAGAATCTTTCTAAAATTTTGACTGAAATCTGTATTTTTGAAACTCTTCAATCTATGGTTAATTTTGTTGTTCCTATTTCCTACTGAAGTTCTTACAAGTACAACACATTGAGTTGGCACCTTACTCTCCTATCAAACTTTTAATGAGTGTAGGAAGTGATGCGATTCTTCTTGGTGCTGAGACTCTGCGTGGATTATATCCTGTAGAAACTATTTCAATTGTTGGCAAAATTTGTGCTGAGGTAATCAATTACAAAATAACTCAGATGTTCAACATCTGAGCGTCTTATTTTCAGGATGGGAACTTTTAACTTAAAACTTGATTCACGAAGTTGTTCTGCCTCGAGTAAAAATTGAATGCTTGACCTTGAAAATTGGAGTGTTCTCAGTGTAAATGGTTTTGTAGTCGTTGACAATTTGGTACATTATCTGTTCTTTTTTTTTTTTTGGTTTTTTTGGTCTCTGTGTTTTCATAGTTGTGTTTGAAAGAAGGTTTTCAAAGAATTGCTCTATTAGTCTCTGAAAGCTGTCCTTCATGGTTGCTTCCTATCACATAAACATTTAGTTATTATTTGTTTATCCAATGAAACATTTCTCTTGTATTGGAGTCCTGCCTTCAATTACCTACTAATCCTTTCCTTATATGTGTATTGAAATGCATATTAATATTGTGGATTTGAATTATCAATAGAACTAGTCTTTTATTCTTCTTTATTTATCATGCAAAGTATTTTGACTGTTTATTACAATGTATAGGCAGAGAAGGTTTTCAATCAAGACCTTTATTTCAAGAAGACTGTCAAATATGTTGGAGAGCCAATGACACACTTAGAATCTATTGCTTCCTCAGCGGTATTCACTTTTTGGTGTTCTTCTATTATATGCATTAAATGTTTATTAATTCTTTTGTTTTTGGGACTCCAACCCTGCTTTAGGGTTGAAGTGTATCTGTATGCTTCAAAATGTGTTCTTATAGGCCAATATCGGATTCTTGTTCAGGTAAGGGCAGCTATTAAGGTGAAGGCATCTGTTATTATATGCTTTACTTCATCAGGAAGAGCTGCAAGGTACTTTTTATCTTTTGCAATAAGAAGGCAAGACTTAATTATATGATTTAAAGGTCATCACATGGTTTGCTTGATTTCTAAATCTTTGCTCTTTTCATAATTGTTCTGCAAAACTTAATAAATTATGCATATAATGCCAGATTGATTGCGAAGTATAGGCCAACAATGCCAGTTCTATCCGTTGTTATCCCCAGGCTTAAAACAAATCAACTAAAATGGAGCTTTAGTGGAGCCTTTGAGGTATTTGCTTGACTGATTTATTTGTTCATTTAATGCAGTGAGGTGCAGAGAATTAGTTCTCCTTTTCAGAGAACGGACTTTGTTCTACTTCTTGTCTTTTTGACTTAATTCTATATTATGGAGTTACTAATACCTTGAAGAATATCTTCAAATTTGCAAGTAGGGGTAATGTGTTGGTTGAGCTGATTGATTTCTTATAACTTGCATCTCGATATAATACATCAACATTATTATTTGCTTTTTCAAAATTTAGGTCTTGAGGAGTTCGTGAAACTGTGATTTTAATTGTTCGTGCTACCCGCTTTTATCTACTTGGATTTAATGCTTAGTTTTATTTTGTAGCATATTATATTCTCTTAAAGCCTTCATTTAATGTATGATATGATTCACATTTCATTCTGGATTATTGCTTCAAGAATAGTTTAGCCAAACTGAGGATGTTTGTCTCATAATCTTTCACAGTTGGGTGGTGCTAGTAATGGGCACTAGTTGGTGACATCTATTGTTTAGTAATTTGGGGTTTCTTGTTTAATTTCTTAAAACTATTCTTCCACTTAATTTGTTCATGTGGCATCTATACCTTTCTTTGATATTAATATAGAACGTGCATGGTATATCATTCCTTTAATATTCTACCTGACAGATAATATTTATAACTTTTTCTATCCGCTTAATTTGTTCATGTGGTATATCATTCCTTTAATATTCTACCTGAAAGATAATATGTATAACTTTTTATATTCACTTTCAGGCTCGACAATCACTCATTGTGAGAGGTCTCTTCCCAATGCTTGCTGATCCACGACATCCAGTAAGTTCTCTTTGATTTTCCCTTATTTATTTATTTTCTCCTGGGGGCTTTGCAGGAGTTGGTTTAAAATGTAGATGCTTCCATAGTGGATTTCCTTCCATGATCGCATATAAATCTTATATCAACATTATTTTTTTTAATCATTATTTATATGGCTTGAGTGTTCATGGTATGTTTTGAGCTGATCATAGGCAGCTGGCTCAATCATCACCTCAAAAGGTTTTAGTCAAATGCAGAACTAGGCATCACTTCTCAGTTTGAGCTTTTTACTTTTGCTTGTCCTGTGGTGAATTATTTGGTGATACTGGTCCGAGATTGTGACAGTTTGCGAAACTCTTGGGTAGATTCTAACCTCGGTCCTCAAATCTGTTGTGTCAGTGGCAAAGAAAAATTTTGCCACGTTACAATGTCCTGGATAACAGTAATTCCTGTGCACAAAATCAATCAAGGCAAAAATCAAATTTTGACTCGAATTAAGGTCCTGTTGAAATACAACCTTCCCTATTTTGATGCAGTAACCATTTGAATTGTGCGATTACCTCCATACCCTTTAACTATTTTCTTTAGTTTGTTTATGATTTTTAATTTAATTTTTAATGTTTGATATGCTTAAATATTGGTTTTGTAATCTTTTTTATTGTTAAAATTGTTTATAGCGTGTGAAATTGCATAAAAAATAAGTGAAAATACTTGAAAAATGACTAGTTTCAATTGGCAATGACGAAAGTTAAGATGAATAGAATTGTGTCAAACATGACTTCGTCGAGTGCTGTTCCAGTGTCTGTGCAGTGTCGAGTGTCATCTGATGTCGTCTAGTGTGTGTCGAGTGTAGTCTAGTGTCTGTTTATATATGTTGTTTGATACTACATTTAACAAAGGGTAGTGAAGTTTTTCTGGGGCAAAAAAGTTGTGACATCTAAATTTTTCATTCCCTTAATTTGGGCCAAAATTTGAATTTCCCCAATCAATAGAAATTAATCCAATGGGACCCCTTATGCCGATTTGCACTTGTATCTTCTTATTGTTTATCCTCCATTTCATTAATTTCTGTTTCTTCCCCCCTTCAGCTTTAACATTCCTGAATACGCTGCTTTCCTGAAATCTGATATCCTCCTGATTTCGCAGGCTGAATCAACAAGTGCAACAAATGAGTCAGTGTTAAAGGTTGCCCTTGATCATGGAAAGGCTTCTGGAGTTATCAAGTCGCATGATCGCGTTGTTGTTTGCCAGAAAGTTGGGGATGCATCTGTCGTGAAGATTATCGAGCTTGAAGATTAGAGCAGTCATAACACTCTCTTCTTCTGGCTTTTTTTTTTCCCCCGTCATTTTTTTGAAAGCGGCGGTGGACTATGTTGCTAGCACCTGCGAGGTATATCTCCGGTTTTGGAGTCTTTAGTTTGTGATCGACATGGATGAAGAAAATACACTTATAATTGGGAAACTTGGTCCAAAATGAAAAGTCGTGGAACATGTGTCCATGAATCCCCCAATTTTAGATTGGAAGTATTCAAAGTGATTCACAATCTTATAATATGATTCATAAATTTTTTTTTTTTTTTAATATTATCGGCCAGGTACCATCATTGGATTATAATTACCAAACCAATAAATCCGGTAAATTAGCCCGAATGGAAGTGTACCGTTCTGAGAGAGGATCATTACTTGTTGGAAATGTTAAATTTCTATAATTCCTGATCCATCCATAAGCGATTGAACGATTATAGATAACGATCTGTTTGTAGATGTATTCTGATTCAAATGTGTATAGTTTGTTGCAGGGGAGATTAGCTAACTCAGCGTAGCAAAACCATTCATTGCCTGAGGTTCTGCTTTCAATGAAATGATTTTTAATATTAATTTTGGATCTTAGGGCGCATTTGGGAGCGGGACAAGTGTGAGATTTGACTAATTTTTGGGATTTTTTATCTTAATCTAACGTTTGGAACATTTTAAGGCAATTGGAAATGCTAGTTCTAATAATATCAAATTAGTAATAATATCAAATTAGTGGGACAACTTATCATATGTTTCATGTTTCAAGCTTGGCCAATCTTTTTTTCTTAATCTTATCATAACTAATAATAATATGTTAGTTAATATAATAATAAATAAAAATAAAACTATTATAAAAGATATTAAAAGGGTAATTATATTTATAATTAAATATTATCATTAACAATTTTAATAAAATTAATATAATGCAATAAAAGAAATATTATTAAACACATAATATAAAATATAAAAAATCATAAATTTAATAAATAATTACATTTCTTAATTAATAATTCTAAAATAATATTAATTTTATATAATAAAAATGTAATATTATTTAAATAGTAATATGGTAATATGAATATTTATAAATAAAATAATTAATTGAATTAGTTAACTAATAATTTCAAAATAATAGTATTTTTATATAATAAAAATAGAATATTATTGTATAATATTGATTTTTAAATATTATTAAATAAATATTGATATAATAATTTACTCAATAACTTCAAAAATAATATTACTTTTATATAATATAGAAATATATATATGCAATAAATAATTATAATGCTTAATTAATAATTTCAAAATAAAGTATAATTTTTAATTATATTTAAATATGCAATTAGATGTATCTAAACTTAATCTTGATTATTTACTTATAAAAATGATTTAATAATAATTAACAATAATCTAAATGTTAAATTAATTTGTATTCAAATTAAACTTGAATAAAAATAAAATATTTTATATTTAAAAAATAATTTCCAAAAAAATTATTGTATACTAATATATAGTCCAGTCCCATATAACATCAAATATAAGATAGTACTATCTATATTCGAGTCCTAATCTTAATTCCAATCTCAGTCCAGTCTAGTCCAATCCAAACTCCCAAATACAACCTAAATATCGAGGGTAGGGATGGTAATTGGAACGTGGAATTTAGCCAAATGGAGCAGGTTTGGATATTTTTCTGTTTTTTTAATAATATTGTTATCAACATTTTAAAAAGATTGTCCTTCGGATTTTTCTTTAGTACATAGGTTTTTCTTTTTCTAGATGTTGTTTATTATGAGCTTTTTTAATGTTTAATAACGTATATGTATGTTAGAATTTTTTTTTGAAAAAATTACTATTCACATAAAAAGAAAAAAGATAGTATAATATACGAGGGGTATACCCCAAGAAGAGTATTTAGTACTCACAAGTCCAAAAGGAAATAACAAAGCCCAAAAACTTCAAACGAATAAACAGAATATAAAGCCAAAAACCCCATATTAGAATTTATACTATATTCATTTGTTATGTGGAACGTGTTGATGATTTTTTATTTGCAATTTAGTTTTGTCATCATCATATTTTTTTAGTTTTTTTAGGGAGAAAATAATTAAAAAAATGATAAAATCATAGTGATTTTATTATTTGAAAAAAGGAATCTAAAAAATTAAAAATTAAATATTCTCATTAGACTCGTGGGCATTTATTGGAACCATAGGGTTGTTCTAGTTATTCACTAACGGTTTTAAGTCGATTTTGGTTCTAAAAAATAGGAACCTTGCCAGGATTTTTTAACAGTTCTAATTTTGGTTCATAATGGAACCGATCTAGAGCTGACCTATTACCAACCCTAGTTAAGAGGAAATATCAAAATGTAGCTTGAGGGATTGGAAGGAGTTCTAAACAAATTTTATTTTATTTTTTAATTGTTTAGTTAATAATAATGGCAAGTCATAAATATATTTTTATTTAACATTATATTCTATAAATATCTAATATCACTTAACCAATTAAAAAAAATAATCCCCTTAACTTATTGTTTTCTACATTTTGATACTAATTAAAAAAAAAAGTTAGAAATTAAAGCTACTATTTTTGGGTTAAGTAGTTTTCTCATGCGTAGTTACTGTCCAATATGACTGATATTATAAGGCGGATAAATGTTAAAACTTAAGAAGTATATTAAAAAAAAAATTAAATCATTGTAGAAATTGTTTTTATTATAAAAATTCGCAGAATACTGTGTAACTAGTGTTTGCTTAACAATATAGCACTGTTGTGTTGTTCTTCTAAATTAGAGAACTTAAGGGAGTGCGTAATACGCAAGCGCGCCTGTGGCCTAATGGATAAGGCGTCTGACTTCTAATCAGACGATTGTGGGTTCGAGTCCCACCAGGCGTGCAATAATATAGTTTTTGTTTTTTATTTTACAACTTCCAAAATCTCATTCTCTCATTACTATTATTATTATTATTATTATATTCTCGCATTGGATTTCAACAATAATATAAATATTAGATAAACACTGAGTACTTTGCAATGGTGATATATGTGCTCAAAGGAGCTATGCCATTGACAGCATCGACATTCCTCTTGTTATGAAAATTTCATTTCTCTTTTCGAGAGACGGATACAACTTTGAATTTCATAATGGCCTACAAGCACCAAAACATTTGTCAAAAGGTGATTATAGATTATTGATCATATAGAAAGAGTACTAAAATCCATAACTCATTTTTGAATATGACAAAATGAGAGCAACTATTTTTATCTATTTAAATAAAAGCCTATGCAAAATGTGATATCATATACTATCTATTGTACAGTTTATCCAGTAACGGAAGATGGATCACTCCTCTTGTTTGAAGAATGCTGTTGTTGATGATGATGGGGATGAACATCAAGGAACTCAATCTCCTTCTGCCTGAGAACCAGTAACATTCTTTCATTCTCCAGGCGCCTTCGCTCATTTTCCAGCTTTGCTTTCTCCATTTCCCTCTCCTTCTTTGAACTAAACTTCACCCACTTTAACCTTTGTTTCTCAAGCTCAAATGCTTGGTATTGATAGCTCATTTGCTGCTCCTCCAGTTGCAGCAACCTCATCTTCATCCACTGCTTCTTCTCCCATCCACTCTTTACTCCATCTTGAATAACGCCCCCCACTTCTGAACTGAATTGCTGCATCAACGGTGATAATGGTCCAGGAAAGCTACCCTTTCTTGCTCTTTTTTGCGCCGGTTTATCATCATTGTCATCTTCATCTTCTTGCCCATGTCCATTATGGCCTCTTGAATTTCCCTCTATTGCTTCATCGTCATCGTCGTCATCGTCATCCTCATCGGAGTCATCATCATCATCATCCTCATCATCACTGCCCACTTTTACCATTTTCGATCCTTCTGCTTCAATTCTACCTGAATTAGGTCCAATATGAGCATTTTCTGATGAGTGCAAGCACCTTTGTTGTTGTGCCTGCTGTAGCTGAACCTGCGATGCATCGGTGGTTGCCTCTGGTGAGTGATTGGCACCAGTAGGACCACTAGCACCAGCCCCATGACCACAACTATTATGATAAGCACACATTTCCCTGAAAAATAAATGTTTAGAGTTGAGTAACTTCTTGACCTCCTCCTTCATCTTTGATGACAAATCCATTGTCTCAAGCAAACTCTGATTTTCCACAACACGGCAAGCAGTTCCCTTACCAAGTATCTCATTAACCCTTTTGTACCTCTTATTCAAGTCATTGAATTTGTCCTCACATTGCTGAGGAGACACATAGAACCCCTTCTCCATCATAGCCCTTGAAACCGATTTCCATTTCCCTTTCTTCTGTAGTAAAGCTCCAGTCTTTTTCTTATCATTTCCCTCAGATCCAGCTTCATCACCAATGTAAAAAACCGCCATTATAAGAAGCCTAACCATGCTATCAGTCCATTTCATTCTCTGCCAAGGAGATGCCTTTCTCTTGGCATCCCCAGTAGAATCATCAGGTGCAAATCCAAGTTCATCTTCATCACTAAGAGGTGATAATTGTTGTTTTGGTTTGGGTGTAAATAAATAGCCATGTTGCTTCACTGAGTGCTGCTGGGATTGTGGGTGGTGGGGATCAGTGTCATGGTGGTGAGTGTATGCAACCATTTGGGGTTGAGGTTGGTGGTGTATCAAGTGAGGATTTTGGGGGTTTTGGGGATTCTGAATTTGAGAATTTTGAGGGTTTGGTTGCTGTGGTTGTGGGTGCAGTGGCATTTCTAGCCCTAGCATTCCTGAACCAATACCAGAAAACAACCCAACATGTAAACCATTTGGTTCCATCAAACCAAAACCAGTCCCAGAAAAGATTTAACGGATTCCGAAAACCCAGTTGAGAAAGATGTCATTGGCCACAACTCAACACTTTCTACTCCCTAAATCTTAAAACACACAAACACCCACTTCACAAAATCTTTCACTAGAGTAACCAACCCTCTACAATAAACTTTAACCCAAAAAAAAAAAAAAAAAAAAAAACAAGACAGAAAACAAAACAAAAGAAATTCTCAACAAAAACTAGAGATGAAAACACAACATACCACCCAAGAAAATTGCCCAAAGCACCAACCAGTTGAAGATTGATACCAAATTCTAACACCACCAAGCCCCTGAACCTGAAACAAACTTCTCATTCAAAACCCAAAAAAGCAAGTGAGCAAGTCCTTGTTGTAGGTTCGAAAGGCAGAACAGGTACAGAAAACGAGAGAGAGAGTGTGTGTGTGTGTGTGTAGGAGGCAAGCAAAATTGTGTGAAAAAGATGGGATAGGCACAGAGTATATACAGAGAGCGTAGCATCCGGTTTTGGCGAAGGCAGGTTTTTGTTTGTGCAGACAGGAAACTGCCCATGGTTTTACTTTATAGTTTTGGTTTTGGAGGCTAAACCCACAGGTTTTGTCAAAACTAAGGCAACTCACACTTCATTAACAACACTTTGTCCATTCCATCCATTCACTTCTGTGCGTGTGCGTGTGTGTGCCGAATTTTACACATCTTTTCCAAATTGCATGCCCATACACAATTCATCAAGTGGCACCACCTCAACAAACTCAAAAATTAAGTTAACCCAATCGTATTTTTAGTATGCTTTCGCCCTTTGTAAAATTATTTAATTTCAAAATGATATTTAGGGCTTATTAGTTATTATTAATTATATTAGATAGTTGATCTTATAATCCCGAAATAAAGATAGATCGGTTGAGAAGTTTTATCTTTTAATTATCAAAAATTAAATCAATAAGTATATTTGAGATAAAAGATATTCTACTTCAATTATTAATTTGGTAAAGAATTTTCTTTATAAATATATTTTCATAATCTTCAATAAAGGATATTCGACTGCCATAATTTGGTAATCAATTTTCTTTATAAATATATTATCAGAATCTACGATAAAGGATATATAATTTGTGTGAACTTATGATAAGAATATTCGACTTCTTCGATTGTATATTTTAATAACTATGAACTTGTTTAGTAAATATCCTGTGAGAATTTATGATAAAGGATATTTGGACTTCAATTGTATATTTAGTGATGAATTTATAAATATATTATTAGATAAAAAATAATTCATATCTCACAATTTTTTTATTAATTATATAGAAAACAAAGTGACATTTTTACCTCTAGATTTTGTTTTAATTGTATCATTTACGAGGCGAAGAGGTGATGTATTATGAATGAGACAAACAAAATCTGACGAAATGGTTATATCATAACATTCTTTACTCATGTATAATGTATACCATACTTTGTCATCATAATATTATTTTAGTTAATTTACTAAACCAATAACAACTCTTTTATCATTGAGTTAATTAAGCTTATATTTTAGATAACATCATGTGAAACGTGACTTAATATAATTTCTTATCATTAATTTCTGTAATTTGTTAGATTTATACTTCAACTTTTAAATTCATAAGATATTTAAATTTACTTTAAACCTTAAATTTGGATTTATTGAGTTGAACGCTATTGTATTGTTTTGCATATGTACCTTTTAAAGCTTTTGAAAACATATGATTATTAGAAATCTATTCTCTAATTTAATAATATAAAAATACTATTACGTACGTTTTTTAAAATCATCATAAACTTCCTTAAAACAAAAAAAAAATCTTGTACAATAAAATAAAAATCTCTAGCTACTTCTTAAACCAAGGAGTTTACTTGTTTTTCAACCAAACTTCTTCAATAGGTGTTAGATGGTAAACTCCATAAATAAATAAATTCATTTATTTTTTCTAATTGTGTTTATATAGCAATCATTGGGCATTGTATAAACTATAACGTTGTAGTACACACTTTAATTTAAGCTAATCTAATAATTGCTATTTTTATTATACAATTAATAACTGTGGTCATTACTTTTTATAGAGAGAGAATGATAAGCCTTTAAAAAATAAACTATACATCAATCGGGTACATCAATGTGATTAGATTTCGACTTGAAAGCATGTAACAATATTAGTTGAAGATCAATATATTCATATTCTAGCGTTGGCAACACATTTAATTAAAGAGTAGACAGCAAGATGTGTACTTTTCATTGAGGTCCAAACAAAATTGACAAATCCAACAATCATTGTAAGTGCTCTTAGATTAAAATAAATAATATTCACCACATTTTGTGTTGGATTTTGTTGGTTTTCGGCTAAACAATGATCTATACTACAAGGATTATATGGCCCATTGATTAATTCAATAATGGACTATTATCAAGTCTATATTATGAGATCCATGATTTTTCAACTAATTATACCATAATTTTGTGTGACGATAAAAAGTATAGTTAAGTTTTAGTCAATTGGGACACGATCCATAATAGCCTTTTGAGATTTCAATTTTAATGTAGCTTTACGTTTCAATTGACTAACTATTTACTTGGATAATTATTAATGCATTTGAAGAAACTCCATTGTTCAACTAATTTATGTATTTTATAAGTTTCATTTTAACAAATTAAAACAACATTTAAAAAAATAAATAAATCATAAAAAAAGTTTCTTAACGATAATAAAAATAAAATTTAAGACATAATTATCTCAAAATTTATAAATATGTTTGATAGTTGACTAACATATGTGAAATAAAAATTGAAGGGTAATTCACGAACTAAAAGGAGTTTATAAAGAAATTCGGATATATTAAAAAGGTTTAATATTATATACTTAAAAATGGGTTATTAAAAAAATAAATGAGGATTAAATGGATTTTCCCTTTTTCTTGTGGAAGGAAATAAAAGAATGAAAAGATAATAAAGTTTTCGACAGTTATTTATGGGCTATTCGTGTTGGGCCACATGGGCTCAAGTAGCCCATTTTAACATTCACAATTAAATTTTAAATAAATTAGTAACTGAGACAATATCACACTACACTCATTGATAGTTTGTTTATCTTATTATCTTCTATTATTAAACTCGTTTACTTTTGTTAAAATCCGCCAAACAAATTTGTTAAGTTGACTTGTCAAACAAATTGTCGTACCTAATGTTTAGGCACGAAAAACCACAAAGCCAAATGAAAGTAAACCGACCCAATTGTTAATTCAATTTGCTAATTATCAAGGCAATCATCAACCAAACTTGACAATCGACATGACTTGTACCAGGCTAATCCAACCCAACCATTGGTTAAGTCAAAAAGTTCACATATCCATCAATCAATCTATTTATTCTTTAACTGTTTTATCTATCCCTCGAAAACCTTTTCAATGCTGCCAAAATTGGGGAAATGCAGCACGGGACTGTTTACTTGATAAATGAAAAGCCGGCAGATGATGCAATGAGACGTAAAGAGATAAATAGTTTCACAGGCTACGCTTGGTTTACAAAACTGACAGAACTTTCGCTCCTACGGCCAAAACTCCCACCCCTCATTGATAATATTTTATTAATATTTGTTTCAAATTTAAAATTTTATATAAGAAGAAGTAGGAATAATATATTCATGATTTTAATAAAATAATATAACTTAAAAACATAAGGATGATATAAGTGAAAAAAATTATTTGCAATAACCTCAATAAATTCAGTACATAAGTGATATTAAATTACATAATTAAAAAAGGTATTTTATTTAAAAAATATATCATACTAGTAAGAACTTATGAGAGAGGACCATCCTGTTACCAACCCAACCATTAGACAACGAGTTCAACAACTGACCCAAGTGGAGAACAGAGAGTTGCATCTCAATCTACACAATTTTTTTATTTATATTTGAAAAGGTGCGGGCTTGAAGTAAAGAAAGAGGCCCCGACAATAACTCATCGAATTTCCTAGCCTGCGGAGAAAGCAATCAAAAAGAAAGCCAATATGCTAATGATGACTAGCCTTTTCTGAGAAGAAGGAGAAAGCTCTAACCTAGTTCATTAACTAAGGTGCCAGAATCTGCTCCTACATTAATATTATTCTACCATTGAAAACTTTTCCTTGCGATCTATAGCTAGTCTATTATAGCTTCTAAACGTCCGTATGATTACTTAAGAATGATTTTTTTTTTAAATAAAGGAAATTTACATAAGGGGGCTTTTTAAGAATAGCCTGGGTCTCCAAAATTTTCATGCCATAGCTTCCAGTGCCTTGAAATTACAAAAATGGCTCTTGTTCAAATTTTAATCCTTAACCTTCTCCTTCTCCTTTCCCTCCCTCACCTGTTTCGTACACTTTCATTTCAAATTCCTCTTAAAACTGTTTCAATCCTACATTATACCCTACATTATTCAAAACCCATTGCATAATCAATTCATCAAAGCCACAAAGAGAAGAGAAACTAGTTTCATTCACCAAAATCAATCAGTAGATTCAATAACATTTGGCACCGACGATCGGCTATGGGTTCCCCGCATTTTTTTTTTGTTCTTTTACATTCAATAAACCTGGGTAATGCTATGAACATGGTTTTTGTGATGTTGATTGTGGATTTTGTGATCTGTTACATACAATTTCTAGAGAGAGAAATGAAATATGCTATGAATGTCGTTTAGTGATTTTAGGGTTTTTTTTGTTATTTTTGGGATTTATAAATTGTTAAATGCTGTTAGAAATTGTTTGGGGTGTTGGAAAATTGCTTTTACTTCATTTGGATTGGATTTGGATTGTGTTTGCGTTTGGAGGTTGAAGACAATAATTCGACAGTTCGATGTAAGGCTATCAAAATGTCATCGAATTGTCAAACCATTGTCGAACTGATGTTTGCTAATGGTCAAAGTGTCAAACAAAAAAGTTGTGTTGAAGGTTCTGTCGAAGTTAGTATGTCAAACTGTGGTCAAAGTTCGGCTAGCCATCGTCGAACCATGTATATATGTTTGTCAAATTATATGAATATTGTTGAATTGTCGTTGAATTGAGTCTATGCATGGTTGAGTTATCGAACTGTGTAGAGAATTACATGCTTGTTATTGAAACGTCATCGAATCAAGTCGAAGCATCATCAAACTTAAATTTGGCATTGTCAAATCGACATCGAATCGTCCAATTGCCTAATTCCACAATTCGAATAGCATAGTGTGTGACTATTAATTTTTTTTTGGAGTTACAATTTGACTTAGTTTTTTTGGCAGGTTTTGCAGGTTTTTTTCTCTTTTTACTCATTCTCTCTGATATTTTAGGTTAAGACATGGAATCCTCAAGACCGAGGATCACTTCCGACCTAAAGACACTGAAATTTGAGCATTACGACGTGACAATGACAAATATGACGAGTTTGGAGTGCATTGAATTCATCAAGAAGCTCACAAAAAACTAGCAATGACTCTTCAAGGAAAATACAGGTTTCGGATACCTATTGAAGGTCCTCCTTGACCTAACTTTTCTGGAAAAATTGGTCAACAATGTTCTATGCACGAGGTCTATAGATACGATATGGAGGACAAGGAGTTATGGTACCTTATATACAATAAGCATACAAACCTACAATTATGAATTGCGAAATGTATGTGTGGTGAATGACTTATGATACTCTGATTTTGTATTGCAGGGAAGACCATTTGTTTCTCCTACCGGGAGTTCATTTTGATCACCAGTTTGGGGTTTGAAGAGCTGTTAGAACTAGAGAAGAATATTGTAAACCATTTATGTGACAAATATTTGGGTGGCTAGAATGTTCAGTTGATCAACTCGAAGAACATTGTCACGGAGATGATTATGGAACAAGTCAATGACTTGGGTGCAGTCAAGTTGGTTACATATTGGGTTCTCGAATGTCTCCTATTGGGCCACCTAAAAACGACTTTCATCAACAAGGAGTATCTGGATATGGTTGATGATCTTGAGAAGTTTAGTAAATATCCTTAGGGAATTCTAGTGTGGAGGAGACGTGCAATGGCCTGAGGATTTGTGTATTGATAAGTGTCTATTTATATATCATTTTCATATCAATTCGTCCATGTTTCTTTGCTATATTCCTTGGTATTTTTATGTTTTTGTGTGGTTTTGATGTTTGTAGGAGTTTTGGAGCAACTTGCACAAAAATGGAGTAAAACCCTTCATTTTCACCTCTGCTAGTCAACCATCTTCTCGGATTTAATTGTATTGATATACAATGAACCCGATGACATATCATATACCGTTGAAAAGCTCTCGAAGTCTACTTTTTGGAGAAATTTACGGTTTATGAATCCATTCAGTGTACCGAAAGTTGTAATCAAAACAGTGTGAGAAGTGTAGAAATGTAATTCCACACATCACTGTAGCATGTATAATACGGGACACTGTAGCACGTTACTGTAGCAGAGTATTTAAACACATTTTAGGGTTTTATTTTCATAACTTGAAGAGGGGAGAACGTGGTGGAGGCTGCAGCTCTGGAATTCTTTCATCTCTTGGAGTTCTTGAAGGAGAAAGGAAGCTTGGAAAGAGGAAGAACTACAATCCAAAGAGAATTACATCAAATTTGCTAAGTTTTTCCCTTCCCTTTCATTTTCTGGAATGTCTCCATGTTGTATTGTATTTACCACGTTCTTAAACATGTGTAACTGAATCTGAATTGGTTGAGGGTGATTTCAAAGCCCCTGATATGGTTTTTGTAAGTTGATTGTGTAAGGAATTGTTATCCAATTCTCTAATTGAAGTTGCTTGTATTCTCCCATATTTAATGCTTATGATTGCTTGCTGATTGTATTTGAGTGGCCAACTGAATATAATCTGTTGTGATTTATTGCTAAACTAGAAATCTTGATCCGTAATTGTCTTGAATTTCTAATCATTAGTAGCAAAATTGTGATCAGAGATTACAATTGGAGAATATAACCTAAGTTAAATAATCCGAGCTTGTGTGTTTATTGCTTAGATCAACCTATCTTTCTTATCATAATGCATCCATTGAATTAAACTCAGAGAGCTTGTTCTAGGTTGTTTAATGGATAGAGATTAAATAAAGAGCTTGTTTTATTTAACAACAAAGTAAGGAAAGATTGGGGTAATAGAGCTTGTTATTATCTACGGTTGATAACTTCAATGCTGTAATTAGATGACAATTCTACAATTAATTCGCAAATCCATATCTTGTGGTAGAGAAGGATCCCTTAACCAGCTTTCTCCCATTGATTTTTCATTCAAATTTACTTTCTGTTTTGTTATTCTTTACTTGCATTCTTATTTCATTTAGTAAATCATTCAACAAAAATCCCCCCTGTTTAGTTTATTGTTGCTGGAAATAATAAATTCAATTAGAATCAATCGTCGTGGGAACGATATCTTACTCATCACTTTATTACTTGTGCGACTAGTATACTTGCTAGTTTCGAACGCATCATGTATCCATTCGTGCATCAAAGGACGTGCAAAGGAAGCAACAGAAGGAAGTTCACAACAAGGAGAAGTATAACCTTTATGGGTGCTCGAACGCTTTTTAGGTAGTCATAAATCTTCATCTCCTTGTCGGTATTTTATGTACAGTTAACTAACAAGCTCTTAGACTTGTTTTCTTGTACATGGTTGTATAAGGCCATTCCACTTGCCAAGGAAGCGTACCACTAAAAAGGTTTGGATTACAAAAACCTTGTTCCCACATGCTACGATGGTCAATGAGCCAAACCCCCATCCAAGTAAAGGTATTGCAGGATTTCTTTGGCGATGCACGATGGGTAATAATCTCAAACTTTTATATTTACATATATATTGTTTCAAAATTACCTATCTACACTTACTTTTTTTTTTTTGCATCATGTAGAGGATTGAGCCGGCTGTGATTCTTTGTTCGGATGAGTACAAACTCAAGGACAAATGGCACAAAAAGAATTGCAAGTGGCTTGGCTTGGCCTAACTCGGTAGCCCACTTGTTGAGTGGGCAATGAAGAATAGTCTACCCGTTCCTACTGTTCTTGAACCAACAGTTAAATCACAGGGGAAGAAGATATAGGATGTCAAGACGACGTAGTTGCCACCAGAGACTGGACCTACCCATGAAGCAAAATAGGGCCCTTTTCTAGTTCACATACAGAGAGCAAGGTAATTGTAGTTCGTTGAACAACTTAAATAAGTTTTATTAAAAAAAGTCATTGTGTTAATGATATTGCTTTGTGTAGGAAACTATTAGTGAAGGGGTCCCTAGCAATCTATTAAAAGCTATTTGAGCAGAGATAGCTGCTAACCATGTAGAGTTGTTGAAAATCATTTAGTAGGAGTTAGCAAAGCAGGCAAAGGAGATTCAGGCGCTCCATAACGAGTTCAAGAAGCTCCGAAAAGAGGTGCAGGAGCTTAGAGACTAGGGACATGATGAAGATGAGGGTTCCCAGGTACTTACAATTTTTCATTAATTTCTTAATTATGACATTAACATGTACCTAAATTTCTAATTAACACATTTTGCTCTTGTTGCGAGACACCTACTAATTACAGCCAACTCCGCAGTGTCCTTAGCAAAACCCCTTTGATGTGCACAGTTTTCACCAACTAATGATCCAACAGTGCATCTATCATAGGGAAGCAACACAGATATGGGTACTGCTGAGGTGAACAGTAACTCTCGTAATGATAGAGTCAAGATTATCGGTGCACATCCCACATTTACTTGTATGACAAGGCGTACACCAAGAGAGTCCGCAGTAGGGCTTGTTACCTACTCAATCCTTATACTGACCCTAATCCTCGAGTGAAGAGACCTAAAGGAGATCCCATCGTGCAGAACCCTAGGGCGACGCCCTCACCAGTTGTCCTCTATGACTGAAGTTCATTCATTGATGACCAGACCGAGGTGGTGGACGATGCATGATGTGCATCATCTCCTCGGCATCTCAATTTGGGCCTTGAATATTGGGCTGATAGAGTTGGCTTCTTCGATGGAATAACCACTATCAAAGCTTGGCTTAACGATGATGTGAGTTACTTTTATCATTTTTTTATTATGCTTACTTTTTATTACTTGTAACCACCAATAATGGTCTTTACATTTGAACCCCGGCATCTCAATAGATTCATGTACTACATTCGACTTCGATAGGCCAACTCTCTTCAGGATATTAGCCAACATTTTATAGTTGTAGACACGTATTTCGTTTTAACTAATTTGTCTTTCATTTAACTGTAAAGCTTTATGATTTAGATGTCATGTTTGCTTATATACTATATTCATAATTGCTAAGGGGTGGTTGAATGAAACCTACCAATGATGCCACGACAAGTTGGACCAGGACATTGGGTAGGACCCATTACTGTTCAAGTATGTCAATGGGTTGCATGGCATGCATTTCAAATCTTGGAGTCACATGGACATCGAAAGTCACATGTTAACCAAGTATATATACTTTTTTGTCTGTAGTAACTGTATTTGTTGAATTTATTATAGGTATAGGTTCCTATGAATGTGAAATTGTAGCATTGGGTCACAAGACTAATTGATTCACTGACCCACGAGGTCCTTATTTATGACTCGCAGATATTTAAGGACCCTTTAGACCATAGAAAGCTCTTGGACTTCTATACGTGCCTTCCAATGCTAATCCTATGACTTGCTCAGAAGGCATCCTTCTACCTGAGCCGCACAGACGTCTTGCATGATGTTGCACCCTTGGAGATAACATGGGTCCTTGGAGTATCACAGTAGCCCATCGACAGCGGAGCTTGCAGCGTACATGTTACCTATTTTTTGGAGATACTATCTACTAATATCCCAGTTTCTGCCATAGCTAATGTAGACGAGCTGACTAGCTGATGTAGACGAGCTGACTTTGAGGAAGCACATGGCTGTGAGGCTTTGCATGTTTAGATTAATAGACTATTTGATCGGTTACTAGGATGACTTGTTGCCACCTTCATTTTTGACTACTTTTCATATAAGATATGGGTGTTTTTATTTGATTTGCCATGATGTTTTTTCATTTTTTGTGCATATTGAGTAGTAAACTTTTTTGTAAACATTATTACGTGCATTTTTATAGATTTGTTCTTGTACCTGTCTATCTTATAAATAACATTAATTTCATTAGATAACATTCATTAAATTATATAGCATTAACTCCAATAGATAACATTAATTCCATTAGATAACATTAACATTAATTCCATTACATAACATTAATTCTAATACCTAATGTTAACTTCATTACAAAAAAGATAGTTGTATACAGTCAAACAAATGAATGCAAAATATGCCAACATGACATCATTCATAGGGCATTGGAAGGGCCTGCTTCTGGCATTGTTAGTGGGTGAAGGGGAACGAGATTATGACATATCTGCTTATTGTGACATCTACCTCTATACGTCCACATGTACGTTGTCTAATTGTCTCACCATCAGAAGGAATACGCTACATGCGTCGACATCCTGCTTGTCATCGAGTAATCGACAGGAGAACCACTTATGACCTCACCTCGTCCAGTATCATCCAATCCGAACTCATTTCAATTGGAATCACTGGTGAGACATATGCAAGTAAGAAGTGTTCGTTTGTATACATTAGACTATAGTATGGCACAACTAACTTGAGTTGGCATAATAGCAGGCGACGATAGCATGTGCGCATGGCAGCTGGTCCAGGTCAAACACCTTGTAGTAACATAAACGAGCATTAAGGTCCACAATATCAATACTACTACCGAAATACACTTGAAACAAATGCATACTAATTGGAGATACCTGGAGGGTCTCTGGCTCATAATTTTGTTGTTTCAACAAGTATTCTGCCTACTTGGTTAAGACTATCGTTGAGTCTCCGACTGCTATTCCTTTCTAGCGAAACCACTCTTACAAGACATGTTTAAAGTAGAAAATGATGACGTTAATTGAAATCTGTATATATAATAAACAACAAAGTGGAAGATAACAAACCTGACGGTAGAATTCATATATCATAGTGATGCCTAATGACTTAATTGTTTTCATCATGTTATTCACAAACTCAGCAATATTTGTGGTCATGATATTGACCTTATGACCGAGAAAATGACACTGTGCCCATTTATGTACGTTCGTTTGATTAAATACTTGGCGACCCTTGCGTGATGCCTCGAAGTTGTTTAAAATAACGGCTTAACTTCGATTCTCGATAAGCTTTGGTTGTATTGATAAAAGCAAGGGCAAGGAATTTCTCCTTGAACTTTATTGTCATGTTACATTCAAGATGATGCATACAAATCCCAAAGGTGGCATTTGGGAAGATGTTGGACACTGCGTTCTCGATGCTTTTCTAGCGATCGGATATGATAACAAGGTTTGAGACATGCCCAATAATACCATGAAGCCTCGCCATGAACCAAATCCACAGCTCTTCATTTTTAAAGTGCTTGAATCCGATGGTCAGGGGAAATATTTGGTTGTTGCTAGACATTGTGCAATGACCAATGTGCCTCAATATTTCTTCATAAAAAAAGGTGCCATCAACAACCACAATGGGTAATAGACGTCAAAAAACCTAAAATCGGTGTCGCCAATGCCATGAAATAGTATTTGAAGTGATTATCTAGATTAACTTCAAGCACAATAATTGTTCCTAGATTTGTTGTCTTCACCATATAGAAGGAAGAAGGTAAAAGAGCATATGACTCTTCTGTAGTTTCATGAAGTTTGTTTAAAGTGGCCTCTTTTGCCCTCTAAGTCTTTTGGTAACTATTGTTATGTGCAAGTCATGTTGAACATCTTCAATTATTTTTTGAGGCAGATATATTCTTGCGGCATTGATGAACTTCTCTTTAATATGTTCTCCAATGAGTTTTGCACTTCCTTAGCTATGGTCTAGATATAGCCCCGCATCATCACAAGTGTGTTTGTTGTTGAACACCTTCACTTGGAAGAAATCAATGACATTAGCCTTTGTTACTCGCAAATGCCATTTACAAGATTGCTCTCGACTGTCAACTTCAAACTGTGTTTTTGTTGATCAAGTGACTTTGAACTCGAAGTTGTGTTGCAATACCAAGTTTCCCAGCTTATCTCGAAGTTCCATTTTGTTTGAAAATATATGCCCAACCAGTACTTCACCATTGTCAATTTCGTGCATGTCATGCAAAAGCAGTGTTGTGATGGTGGTATTTAAGGCAAGAATCGAAAGACGTCCGTCACTCTTTCTAGGATTTGATCATTTGTAATATGTTTATCCTGTATACGTACATCTTCATCCAAATGTGTAGATGTACCGGCAGCTCACAGACCCAAAGGAGCTAAAATAGGATTAGACAAATGCAATTTTGCCTTACCATTGTCATCACAATCACTTACACCTTGTGTTTCAACATATAGTCCCTTATTTGCCATATCATCAACATTGTCTCCCTCATTTTCAGCATACCCACCCTTATAACTGTCTCTTACTCTTGACACCTCTTCAAATTTTTCTTTGATGTTGTCCAAGCCATGAACATTATCAGTTCTAACTTCGATACCGTGTTCTAAAAGATTACCATGATAGGCAAGATTATCATCAGCTCTGAAAGAACCACCATATCCAAGCCTGCCATCACCTTTGATATCAGTATCACTTCCAACATTAACATCACCTCCATCATTAACATCACCATTAGCTCCAAGATCACCATGCAAATTCAAGGAGGGTGCATTACCGTAACTGGGATGTTGGGGTTGCTCAAATGCCTCCTATTTTGAAGTTTCAACATGATTTATAAGATCAACACTTGTCGATCTAGTTTTTTGCTTGATACGTTGCTCAACTTCAACATATAACGATGTGTAAGTGGACAAATGTTTCAAACTATCTCCATTCAAAAATCTATAGTCACACTCATTTTGGATGAGGATAGGCCTAACATACCTGGTAATGTTGTACTAGGCGCTCAATTTTAACTTTGTTCGACGGCCATCTAACCCAAGCATTTCACATATTAACTACAAAAACTCTTGGTAAAATGTCTCCCTTGGCATTGACAATGAGAAACACTCTCCACCCATGTAAACATAATCCCCCAATCGGTTGCATCACTCAATTCCCACCATAAGACAATGCAAATATGATATCTCCATTTGTGCAGTCAAGCATGTTTAGAAATTAATGAAAATACATCAAAAACCTATAAAATGATTCAAAATGCGTCAAAAATTGCAAATTTGCCAAAAATTTCAACAAATGTATGAGTATTATTGTTTAGAAATTAGTAAAAATACATCAAAAACCCAAAAAATGATTCAGAATGTGCTAAAAATTACAAATTTTCCAAAAATTTCAACAATCGTATAAGTATATTGTCAAATTGTAGAAACTATTTGACATCAATTTGACAATATGACATATAATTCCACAAGATTCCAACGCATGGGCTATAGTTTGATTACATTTCGATAATTCGACAACTGTACGATGATGGTTTGACAATTTGACATGTTGAACTGTTGAATAGCTATTGAATTTCTAGGTTTCGAGGCCCAGGTTCGTCCCCCCACTATAAACAACATGATTTTCACTCAACAACTTGCTAAATCTACTTGTTCCAACGTTTTCTCATCCATTTTTACATATTTCTATACATATGGCATGAATTTTAACGTTCGAATCATGCTAAAGCTATAAGGAATGATTTAAAGATGAGTTAGAGATTTATATGTCTTTCCAAAGCTTTCAAACACAATTTTTTTTCTTTTTTTCTGTTTAAATTGTAGAATACAGTGTTTAGATTGTTGTGTTTGCTTTGTTTTTGTTGATTATCTGTTACTTTAGCCATTGGATGAGTTAGAGAGAGAGTTATGGTGATGGTTAGAGTATTAGTTAGAAAAAGTTATTGCAAGAGGGGCATTTAGGTCATTTCGAAGATTGGTGGCTTTTTTGTTGAAAATTTTATGGAGCAAGGCTATTTTTGAAAAGGCAAATCAGAAAATTTTCCTTTTAAAAGACAAGCCTACATAATATGATTTTTTTTAAAAAAATATTTTATAATTAACTTGTTACTTAATATGATATAAATAATAAATAATATAGCATATAATATAACCATAATACACCAATTAAACTAGCACTTAAAAACAAGTTTTTACAAGAAAAACAATCCAATCTTATACATAAAAATTAAAACCTAAAATAAAGTGTAATTATTGATCTTTATATTTAATGACGATATCACTTAAGCATTTTTATACATAATATCATTATCTTTCATTTATATTAGGTTATATTTTTTACGTAATTAAGTTTATATATATGGAATGAATCTTTTGACATAAATCTAGACACAAATTTATAACCATTGATTTATAAAATCTAATAATTGAGATGATTGATGAGTCGACATCAATAAATATAACTTTTTGATTTTCAATCTCAACCATTAGATTTGGTGAGACTAATTATCATAAATTTGTGTTAAATATAAATTGGAATATGATGAGTGAGTTTTTAACTCTCAATTTAAGTATCTTTAAGCTTAATATTCTCTCGGTTTTCAGGTATTTTTGTTACTTTTATAGGTGTTTTGTGTTTGTGTAAGTTAAATAAGGTTGGAGTATGAATGTGAAGAATTTGCAAGCAAAAGATACGACAAAAAATATGACAATTTGATGAATTACAGTCATTATCTTCAAAATAGACCGCCAACTTCTTGGATTTTACCGATCTACAATGAATCAAAGTTCATGTGTATAACGTTGGAAAGTCCCCAAAAGTCTAATTTCTGAAAGAGTTTACAATTTGTTAATCGGAGTTCTGTATGAGAAGTTATGTGTATTTTTATATAAAAGGGTAAAATTGTAATTCTGTAGTATTAAGGGGCACTGTGGCAGGTTTAGAATTTTGCAGTTAGGCCCCTGAGTTGAAGCTTTGAATATTTACATTTTTGCCTCGAGCTTATAAATAGGATGTTTTCCTTCATTTTGAGATATCTCTCATTCGAGAGAAGAATTGTTCCTCCCCTAAGGAGAGAAACTCCCTCCCCTCCTGTGGTGGTTGGCGTGGTGGTTGTCGATGCCGGAAGTCCGTACCAGATTTATCTCCAATAGCCTAGTTTTCTTTTTGCCTCCTTTTTAATTATGTTTGTCGTGTGTATTTTTTTAGTATGAATTAAGTTATGTCTTCTAGGGTTAAGATGTAATCAAATTATGATACTCCAATTAATTGAATTTAATATATTAGTTAGTTATTTCAATACTGTTGAGCAATTTAATTATATGCTTAATGCTTGTGATTTTCTGTTCAATTATTGCATGAATCGAGAGGTAGATTGAGACTGAGAAGTGATGTCCATGTTAGTCTTTAATTATTTTGCTATGAATCAACATGAGATAGAGATATAGATGTGGTTTGTATAATCTTATTTGATTTCTTATACTTAATGGGTATTAATAGTGAGTTAGATAAGGATGTGATTCTAATCTATTAATATATATTGTCGTTGCTTAAGAAAGAATAACAATTAAATCAGTGAAATCGATTGACAACAATTAAGAATAAGGCTGATATTAATAACTAGAGCGGATTAATCTGGATGAAGTTAGTTACCTAGAGCGTTGTATTATTGTGTTTCATTTTTTAATATTTTTGTAATCGTGTACTTAGTGTTAATTTTATTTTATTATTACTATTTAATTTTCTTGCAAATCAAGTCTCAAATTCGATTTTTTTATTTTAAATAAGAGTTAATAAAATTTTGGTAATTAGTAACGACAATCCTTGTGAGAATTATATATGTACTTTCACTTTAGTACTTGTAACGATTCTATATGATTACAGATTTTTCACAATAAGTTTTTGATGCCGTTGTCGAGGAATGTTTTGTTTATTAATATTGGAAAAAATTAACTATGTTTTAATTTGAATTTGTGCATTGTGTGTATTTAATTTTAAATTGTGTTTAATTTGAATTTGTCTAGTTGGTGTTTTAATTTGTATTTTATTTATTTATTTATTTTTCTTTTGTTATTTTCTAGTAATTATGTAATGTTCTAGGGTATTTAATTTTTATTATGTCTGATATTTATTTGTTTGCTATTTTACAGGTCTAAAAAAGAAAGTGTTTTGTTGCCCACTGGTTTTTTTTTGACGTATTTATTTAAATTTTTTATTAGATTTCAGAATTAAAAAATAATAAATTTCAAAAAAAATTTCTGATTCCAGTCAAGTCCCCTGTCCGAACTTCATCTCAGCCTATCTCCTCCTCCGTAGCACCATCGTTACAGACCACCAGCTTTTCCATTCCTTTTTCTGGTTCCGGCAGCCCCCACCATTGATCACCGTTCTCGATCTCCCAAGCAACTGCTCCTCTCCCTCACCTCACCGTGAAAGATCGACCAGCCCACCTTGACCCTTTATTTCATCCACCGTGAGCAGCTCCTCCATCTCATCAGATTTCCTACCCCATAGATCAGACACACCAATTCCAAAACTCATCTCCGTTCTTATTCTCGAGCTAGCTCCCATAGATCACAACCGAGAACTTTAAATCTACATCCAGCCACCATAGAAAACAACCACTACAAACCTGACTTCAACCAAGCAACCAGACTTCTCCCCTCTGCTCTCCGACGACCACATTTTGATCACAATTCCTCTTTAGCCCTCCATAGTTAGGGGTGACAATTTTCGACACAACACGTGAATATGACTTAACACGACACGGGTTTAAGCGGGTTGGGGTTTTGGCATATTTGTATTCGTGTTGTGTTCGTGTCGGAGATGTCAACCCGTTTAATAATCGTATCGTGTTTGGGTTGAGAGTCTTCAACATGCGAACATGATTATGACATGATACGATTATGACACGAACACGATTATGACACAAGTAACACAAAAACACGAATACATATTATACACGATTGACACGATAACACGATTAACACGAATAATGATACGATTACAAAATAATATTAAATTTAAAAATACTAATCTTAATATTGTGGTTTGAGACATTTTAGTCCTTATATGTATCCACATTTTAAAATAAAAATAGAATTTAAAAAAACCTAATAAATTTTAAAACTTGGGATATTTTTGTCATTTTACAAAGTTGAAAACCTAATTCTGTAACGTGTCATAATCGTGTTAATGGATCATAATCATGTTAACGGATCATAATCATGTTAACAGGTCATAATCATGTTAATCGGGTTGTGTCAATAATGTAAACGTGTGTTAATCGTGTTAGATGGGTCGTGCTCGTGTTTCCGTTTATTATTCGTGTTAGTGTGTCGTGTCATGTTACCTATTTAATAATCGTGTCGTGTTCGTGTTGAGTCATAGTGACACGAATAATAAAGGGGTCGTGTTCGTGTTGGGTCAATCTTTATCGTGTCACAGCTCGATACGACACGACACGAACACGAATTGCGACCCCTATCCATAGTTTAGCATCTTACCGGTTTATTAAAAAAAATTTCGTGGTGTTGATTGCTGTAATATTAAGTGTGATATTAAACTAGTTTTAAAGAAAATTTTGACTTCAACTCCCATCCCAACTGAACACGATTGAACTAGCTTCAGTCTTTCTTCTTTTCTTTTTGTTTACTTTCTTTTGCTTAGTTGTTTTTGTGTTTGATTTTTACTTGTTATTTATTTTTTTATTTTGTTTACTTGTTTATTTTTATTGTTTTGTAGGAACGTTAGGTTAATGACGTTAAATTGAGCGTTACTTTGCAGGCAACCTATGAGTTTGATCTTTTATGTTTATTATTTAATATTCTTGGAGTGTTTATATTTATTTGTCTACTGTGCGACTTGAGGGTATGTTTATCATTTTGTTTTTTTATTTTGATTTGTTTATTTTATTTGAATTATTGTTTTCGACTGTTTTAATTTTTGATTCAAAGATGTCTTTTACTTTTGACAGACCACACGATTACCCATAAAGTAAAAGTGGGAGACAAGTCTGGGGAAGCAAATGCGTGCATTGATTAATCTCCCACCAAAAGCAAACTTCTTTATTTTAAATACGAGGGGGAGTAATAATTATGCATCGAGCAACCCCCATTGACGACTGTCCCCACGTTTTACAAATGAGAGCCATAATGCATCGATTATTTCTCACCGAAAAGCAGGTACACATGTTTTAAGTGTGGGGAAAGGAATCGATTTCATTGTGTGGGTGAGCCTTAATTGCATATTAATCAACTCCTACCTAATTTTTCGCCCCTATGAGTCAAATGCTATTAATAACTTTCATTTTTTTTTACCTCCATAAATACAACACCTCATATACTTAACTATCATACATATAGAATAGGTGAGTTTAAAATGGAGAGACCACCAGTTCAGAGATTACAGAAGATATGCGTATTTTGTGGATCTCAACCTAGAAGAGATGGTGACTTTGTAGGAGCAACAGATGACCTAGGTAGAGCATTAGCTACTAAGAACATAAATAGCCTTGGGTTAATGGGGTGTGTTTCTACAGCTGCATTTTTAGGAGGGAGCCGAGTATTAGGCATTATTCCTATTCCTTTAGCTGTACAAAATATAACTAGGAAAACAGTTGGGGATGAACTTAGAGTCACATCCATGCATGAACGCGTGGCTCAGATGCTTGCTTATTCGTATGCATTCATAGCTTTACTAGGTGGTTTTGGCACCTTAAAAGAAAATTTTCAGATAGCCTCCCAGTCCCAACTAAATATTCACAAAAAACCCATCAGTTTGTTGAATGTAAAATGTTTCTTTAATAGTTTGTTATTTTTTTATAGATCAAGCTATGGAACAAAACTTTATTTCACAATCGATAGGGAAAGTCCTGGTAACTGCTTCAACTGCTACAAATTGCAAGCATTCATTTTTTAACTCAATCCAGTAACGACTCAAATAAACTCGTTTGAGGAAAATGATCAGAAGCGTGAACTTGATGTGACACTCCATCCGTAATCAGCATCATCCCTGGTTTGATTCACTTTTCTGTTGTTGTTTTTGTTCTTTTTATGTTAGTTAAGTTAAATTATCTTGAGACGGATTCTAGATCCACCAAATTTAGAATGGCAGAGTATGGATAATCGCTAACAAAAAAAATTTTGAAAAAGAAAGCTGTGGAACAAAGTTTTGAACTAACTAACTTGTACTCTGTTTGATTTCTTGTGTGTGAGTTTTAACAGTTTTGTATTTTATTTTGTTTGTTTTTCAAATAACCGTATATAGGTTGGAAACCTTAAGTCTGCAGGCCACTAGTCTTAAGGATTATTGAAATAGACAATCATGACTCCAGTATAACAACACCACGTACCTTTGTTTTTTTGAGTTTTGTGGGCCTATGATAAGAAAATGATTGAATTAAGAATAACTCTTAAAAAATGATAAATGATGCATAAATGTGCATGCTTAAAATATTGGTTTTCGCTTTGCTTTTAATTCCTTGAACAACATTGAGCACATTGCCATGATCACTGAGTCGTTTGTTTACTTAGAAAAGGTTTATGTATTTTAAGTGTTTTATGAGATTTTAATGAATTCTAGAACCTATTTGACTGTCACTTGTGGTGAAATCCTAGAGTGTAAAATATCAAGGAAATGATTTAGGCCATCTCTGAATCATTTGAGCCTTTCTAGCCAACCCATGTATGAATTCGATCCTTAGTTTCCCCCTTTGAGCTTATTTAAACCTTTTTCTTTTATTAACTCACTAAAATTTCTCCTATTCCCAAAAAATTAATTTTTTCAAACAGTTTATCCCTTACCCATGAGCATGTAGATAATTCAAGACTACATTTTGAGCTATGTTATGGTTTTGTGAAGATGAAAGAGATTAGGAGGTATAATGAGCATTGATAGCGAGTTTTGCAAAAAAAAAAAAACGTGTAATGTTCTTTACTTCACTTCCACATTAAGGACAATGTGTCATTTAATTGTGAGGGAGAGGTAGTTATTTTAAAAAAATGAAAAAAAATGATGAAAAAAAATTTGAATTCTATGCCCTTGAGTGGAGTGGAGAAAAATTAAACAACTAAGTTTAGGGGTGCAGTTTCTTTTATTATATGTAAACAAAGAGATTGAATGTTATAAATAAGTTTAGGGGAGTTATTGGGTATGTTGTACAAAATATGTTATGGGATTGAGCTTTACACAGTCTTGATTGATTTGGTTGTTTTTGGGTGTTTTGAGCTAAATTTTTATCCTTTATCACACTTTCATCCTAACCAAACGCCACAAGCTTAAGAAAGTCCTATTTGTTCCTTAGTGTTGTACTTGTCTATATTAGTGGAGAGTGTCTTGAAAAGCAGGCCTATGGAGTTCAATTTTATGCATTCATTTTCTTATAAAATTGATTCATTTTTGTGCATAAACTCATGCGGGTCGCAAGTGATTAAGTGAGAGTGGCCACACACACGCGCTTGAGGAATTTAGGTGAAGTGAAAACTAACATGTGTGATGAAATTTTTGATCAAATGAAAAAATTTTGAAGTTTTCCTTCAATTGTAATTTTTGTGTAATCTTTGAGGTCTGTTTGTAATTCATGTTAACTGAATACTAACTGAGTGTTTAAGTTTCTGATTTGCATTTTTATTCTTTGTTTCCGTTCTTCTTTCTTTGTTTTGCTGGAGGACTAGCAAAATGTTAAGTTTGGGGGTATTTGATGAAAGAGTTTTATACTCATAATTTAAGTATTTTAACCTTAATATTCTGTCAATTTTCGGCTATTTTTGTTACTTTTATGTGTGTTTTGTGTTTGTGTAGGTTAAATAATGTTCGCGTATGAATGTGGAGAATTTGCAAGCAAAAAATATGACAATTTGAGGAATTAAAGTTATTATCCTTAAAATGGACCGCCAACTTCTTAGATTTTTCTATACCAAGCTGCAATGAATCAGATTTTATGTGATATACTGTTGGAAAGCCCCAAAAGCCTACTTTCTAAATTTACAGTTCATCAATCGGAGTTCTATATGGGAAGTTATGTGTATTTTTGTACAAAACGGCAAAATTGTAATTATGTAGTATTCCGGGCACTATAGCAAGTTTAAAATTTTGCAATTAGCCCCTTGAGTTGAAGCTTTGAATATTTATTTTTTGCCCCCAGCTTATAAATAGGGTGTTTCCCTTCATTTTAAGATATCTCTCATTCAGGAGAACTCTTCCTGCCTTAAAGAGAGAAACTCTCCCCCTTCCCGTGGTGGTTGTCGTGGTAGTTATCGATGCCGAAAGTCTGTAGTCATCAGATTTGTCTCCAACAATCTAGTTTTCTTTTTCCCTCCTTTTTAATTATGTTTGTCGTGTGTATATATATATTTTTTAAGCATGAATCAAGTTCTGTCTTCTAGGGTTAAGATGTAGCCGAATTATGATACTCTAGTTAATTAAATTTAATATATTAGTTAGTTATTCCAATATTATTGAGCAATTTAATTATATGCTTAATGCTTATAATTTTCTGACCAATTATTGCATGAACTGAGATGTGGATTGGGACTGAGAAGTTATGTCCATGTTAGTCCTTAATTATTTTGCCATAAATCAACATGAGATAGAGATATGAATGTGGTTTGTATAATCTTATTTGATTTCTTGTGCGTAATAGATATTAATAGTGAGTTAGATGAGACAAAGATATGATTCTAATATATTAATATACATTGTTGTTGCTTGAGAAAGAATAACAATTAAATCAATGAAATCGATTAGCAATAATTAGGAATAAGACTGTTATTAATAACTAAAGTGGATTAATCTCGGTGAAATCGGAACCCTAGAGTGTTGTATTATTGTGTTTCATTTTTTAGTAATTTTGTAATCGTGTTCTTAGTGTTAATTTTTTTTAATTTTTACTATTTAATTTTCTTGCAAATCAAATCTCAAATTTGATTTTTTTTTATTTTAAATAAGAGTTAATAAAATTTTGGTAATTAGTAACGACAGTCCTCGTGGGAAAGATATCTGTACTTTCATTTTATTACTTGTAACGATTCTGTATAGTTGCAGATTTTTAGCAACAGTATAAACTATAATATCACTCATTTTTATCATTATCAGTCAATGATGCAACGATATTCATTGATCATCGATCAATGTCTAACAATGTTTAATTATTACAACTTTCACATTAATCTTAGATTTCACATTCTATATTGTAATAACAATATTTCCAATATTGCAATTGATTTGAGTTATGTTAAATCTAATAATTATCACATTATTAATTAAGAAGTTAAAATAATAAAAAATTGAGAAGATTATTGTTGTTATAGTCATTATTATTGGTTTTCATTTAATTTTCTTAAATTTTAATACAATGAAACATGTGAATATTGAAAATTAAAGGTGGAAACAATCGTACCTAGTTACATTGTATATGACGCCTTTTAATTAGTTTTAGCTAAAGAAGGAAGCATGCCACGTTTCTAAGCAGTCATATCGGTTTGATTATGTATTTTGTATTTTATTAAATAGATTTAAAAATATGTGATAAATATTAAATTTTAAAAAGAATATGTGATTGGTATTAAATATAAAATATATTAAAAAATGTGTAACATAGAAAATACGAAAACAAAAACATAAACAAACATATATGATTAATAGTTAATGTATATATTGAGTTTTTTATCTCTCCCTCTCTCTCTCAAACACACACAATATATATGTGTGCGCGTAAGGTTATTAAAAAAGATAAAATTAGAGGAAGCCTTTAAAAAATTATTATGTACCAAAAAAGAATTTAGACATCATGACTACTTTTGATAAATCGATAGCTCTTTTTGCCTTTTGAATTCTCATGTTAAAAAATTAGACAACTTTTTATTGGACTCTTGAGTTGTCAGTCTCCAAAGGCTCAATAGATAAAAAATAACATGCCAATCTGTCAGGTTAGGGTTATACTATTTAAAATTTTCAAACGTTTTATTATTATTTTTTAAATCGTCACTTAATTTGAAAATTTTGACTGTTTTATAGGATTTCTTAATAAAAATGTAATTACTTTTGCAAATTTTATGGTACAAAAAAATTTAGGATACCTTTGAAATTTAGGCTAACTACACTAAAATCTAAGTGAAATTGACATTTTAACCTTCATATTTTATATATTTAAGTTATTTTAAAGGTATTTATGTTAGTTTCTCTATTAAAATATACAGAATATCAAAGCATTAGTTGTACAAACACTTCAATATCTGTTTGGCAATATCCCTTCATCATAGGTTTCAATCATGATAATTGATCGAACTTAATTAAAAATACAGTTACGAGCAATGTACACTAGCACTAATGAAATAATATTTGTTGGTCAATTAATAAGGCTAAGAGCCAATATCACACAAGAGGCCATTCTTTATGTTAAGAAAGCAAGAGAAAGTAATTAGACAACTACCTTTCCAAAGAAAAGAAATTCCGTTTGGAGATGGAAATATATTTGCTTTCAACATCAATTTCACAATGTTGCCTATTATTGGTGATAAACGTCACACATGTGATATATATGTTCAAAATTTTGGTTAACTTGTGATAAAAGTAATTAAAGTGTTTTATTCCTATTTTACTGTTTTTAGCTAATGTAGGAAGTTCCTTGATTATTATCTCTCTTGATCAGGATAATATTTTGTATCCTAATCAAGATAGGAAGATATTTGATATACTCTTATTTCTTTAGGAGATTAACTAAAGGCATTTTCTATTATGTTTTTATCCTAATCCTAATAAGATCTTGATTAAGATACTTACAGGATTTTGGGAAGATGGAATGAAGGTCTCTCATTATTCAATAAAACGTCAACAACATAGGGGGTGTGTCTTTATGAAAAGGAGAGATGGTTGATTGTTTAAAAAGGCATTCCGCAACTTTACAAGAGACAAACTTGAACGCCAAGGAATGACTTTGTTTCTTTGAGTCATTGTAATCATGTATGGAAATTAAAAAACCGTACATGAGGTATTGATTCAGTCTGAGAGAGTAATTAAATACTTGGGAATCTAGAGGGTTGAGTGTTTTTATTATGTCAGATATCGGGTGTTAAGTCTAACTTAACAGTGTGCTGTTAAGTTCTGTGTAACAGAGAGTGAGCAGTTTCACTAGTGTTTAGAATCTTTACGAAGATTTTGTTTGTCAAAGATTAGGTCTGTGTGTGAGGGTGAGTCAGCACTGTAAAAAGTCTTAAAGATTGTAGAAACAAGAGCATAGTGAATTGCAGCTCAATAGCTGTCCGTGGACGTAGGTTTTTATAACCGAACCACGTAAAAATCCCCCTGTGTTATTTTACATTACAGTTGACTGTATTATTATTTGTAACTGCATACCTCCAGAACTTTCACCCATCAATAAAATCTTAAGAAATAAAATTCAGTAACTTACGTTTAAAAAATAACAAAAAATTTTTAAAAGTCTTTGAGATCTTAACGCATTTGTTCTGACTTTTCTATGAGTCAAAAGGGTTTTTTTAATGTCAAAAGTGTTTGTTCGTGTGTTATTTGATTATATTTAAAAAGAGCTTATGGCTAAATAAAAAAAAATTCATATTCACTAGGAGAAGTTCAAATTTGAAACTTTTTTAATAAGCTTTTTATTTAATTATCTTCAATGATAAAATCTGGGAAAGTGACTCACCTTGGGTAGGTGTAGTATATATCCAATAGGATACTTTGGTGTAGTATTGCTTTATATTTATATATATTAATGTGAGTGGGTGAAGGCATTTTGCCTTTCACCCAAACCCACATCGGTGGGAAATTAATTTTAAAGTGGGGAGGTTAGGCTATATATTAAAGCCTCCTCCTCCCCTTATACTTGCACCAAGCTTCTGTATTAAGCTTTTCTCTTCTTCCTCCCTTGTAATCTCCTCCATTTTAATTGTGAGAGAGATTGTAATATTTTTCTTCATAGTGAAATATTTTCGGTCTTGTCCCGTGGAGGTTTCCCTCAAATTGAGGGTTTCACCACGTTAAATATTTGTGTCTTTATTTTCTTTAATTGCCTTTAATTTATTTATTGTGCGAAGGCTTAGCCGCCCAAGTTGTCTATTTTATTTATTGTGGAGGGCAGTGCCACCCAAATTGTTATTTCTAACATAACAATTTGTTTCTTGTCTTTTATTTGAGCTGCGGTAGGAGTGTTTAATCTCCTAACAGTGGTATCAGAGCAAGGTTGCGAAGACAGAGCCAAGGGTTAGGACAGTGAGTGGTTACTTGTATGGTTATATACATGTCTAGGAAAGCTTTGTCAAAAAGACGATAAGAGTCTAAGGAGACTGGATTTTAAGTGGGACCGCTTGTGACCCCTCCAGTGTTTCCTGAAAGCTTTCCTGTTGTATATTAAATCATACCGGCACTTACTACTATTCTTGGTTACTGTTTAGCAGTGGTGTACGTATATGGATACTGTTACTGTTCACATATACGATAGTATTCAAGATACTGTTCACATATACGGTACTGTTCACTGCAAGACAAATGGCAGCCAAATTCAAGATAGAGAAGTTCGATGGAAACAACTTTGGGCTTTGGAAAATTAAAATAAAGGCTATCTTGAGAAAAGAAAATTGCCTTGAAGCAATTGATGGAAGACCGGAAAATATGCAAGATGAAAATAAATGGGAGAAGATAGTGTTGACCCAGGTATGGCAACCCAAGAGGGGGGGTGAATTGGGTTTTTATTTATCAATACGGATTTAGAAAACTTTTCTTGAAAGATCAAAATTATTTAACTCTTTCTTTAAGAATAAAGGTGAAGAAGATGAAAATAGAATGCAATCAAGAGAATAGAAATGAAGAACAATCACAAGTGCAAGCTAATGTAAAGAGATAGGGATAGAGAGAGTGCAAACTCAATTTACGTGGTTCGGCAAACCTTGCCTACGTCCACGGGCTCCTAGCTCCACGAGCTAGCTTTCCACTAAGTTGTAGAAATCTTTACAACTTGCTTGATGAACAACCTCACCAAGACTTTTTCTTCCAACCCTTGATAACACCACACCAAGAGTTCTTCTTGATGAACAACCTCACCAAGGCAACTTTCCTCAACCCTTGATAACACCACACCAAGAGTTCTTCTTGATGAACAACCTCACCAAGGCAACTTCCTTCAACCCTTGATACCACCACACCAAGAGTTCTTCTTGATGAACAACTCACCAAGGCAACTTCCTTCAACCCTTGATAACACCACACCAAGAGTTCTCTCAAGGATAACTATTATCCTTTACAAGAATATCTCACTCTCACCACAATACAAGAACAAAGATAATTTTTACAACAAAAGTATAACACTCTTCAAAGAGTAGATAAATAATATAAAAGCTCTCTAGACTTGATATTTCTCTTGCTTTTTACTTGATAAAATACTTCTCTTGCACTTGTTGAATGCATGGGAGAATGGCTCCTTTTATAGGCAAATGAGATGAACTTCATCAAGTGAAGACACCATCTCCAAATTTTCTGCCCACCATAAAAACTGTAATTTTGTCTGCCATTTTTGTCAATGTTTCCTTTGAAATTTGAAAATCTGTAAAACATAAAAGATCTTCACATTTGAATAAGCTTTCCAACGCATCAAAAACCAAGTCATTTGGATATCTGTAGCTCAAGATATGGCCAAAACACCATTCGGTGCTCATGTGACTTGATTTTTCCTCCATGTGTCAGTCTACCGACTTGAATGATAATTCTGTCAGCCTTACGTTTGAAATTTGAATTTCTTCAAAACATAAAAGATCTTCATATTTGAATAAGCTTTCCAAAACATTAAGATTCAAAGAATTTGGATATCTCTATCTTAAGATATGGCCAAAACACCATTCGGTGCTCATGTGGGTTGATTTTTCTTCTCTGTGTCAGTCCACCGAATTGCATGTCAATTATGTCGGCCTTCCATTTGAAATTTGAATTTCTTCAAAAAATATAAAATGTGCAGCATTAAGTCATCTTTCTAATGCCACAAGAATCAAGTCATTTTGATTTTTCTAGCTCAAGATATGTCAAAAAGAGTATTCGGTGCTCATGTCAGCTGCTTCCATTTGTCTTTCAACTTGCATAATGATTTGGACGATCTTACACTTAAAATTTGAATTTCTTTAAAACATATGAAATGTTATAAATTGAGTAAGCTTTCCAAAGGCTCAAGAATCATGTAATTTGGGCATTTGTAGAGAAATATATTACCAATTGATTAAACATTGCTCATGTGTCACATTCCTTGAATCAAACCTTGTACTTAAACTTTGGTGCCTTTAACATGTAGTCTTCTCCTTAGCTTCAACACTTCATTTTAATAAGCCCCTTCTTGATTTTAAAATTATTTCAATGATCTTACTCTTGCACATAAATAAACATGTTAGTAAATCTCAATTAATCAATGTGTATTGTTATCATCAAAATTATCATGTAGCCTTAGGGCTAACAATCTCCCCCTTTTTGATGATGACAAACCATTGATTGCTTTAAAATATAATCTAAAATCAAGAATGAAAATAAAATCAACAATAAGCAAAAAGAATGGCACTTGTTATGAATATAAGCAATCCAACTATTTCTCCCCCTTTTGTTATCATCAAAAAAAATGTAATCAAATTAACTACTCCCCCTAAATATATTCTCCCCCTTAACATATGCTATCATATTAAAGCAAAATTAAGACATATCCAACATGCCTAATTCTCTTCTAATTATACAAAATCTATCTTGACTAAAGGGTTTAGTCATATTTGGGTCTAGGACTAATTCCCAAACTTGATTTCTCTCAAATTGGTTTAATTCTTCTTGCATAGGCAAAATCCAACTTTCCTTATTTTTGGCTTCTTTAAAAGATTTTGGTTCAAATTGAGAGACAAATGCAAAATGATTACAAAAGTTCTTTAAAAGAAGATCTAGTTTTCATACCTTGTGATGGTTCACCAATAATGAGATCTTTAGGGTGAGCTTTTGCATACCTCCATTCCTTTGGTAATTCTTGGGAAGAATCATTTACTTCCTCAAGCTTTTCTTGTTGAAGTTGTAATTTATCTTGGCTCTTTTCATCAAGCCTTGATTCCTTGATTTGCCCTTTTATCTCAATAATATTATCATCTAAATTCTTAGAAGAAATAACATTAGTTTCATCAAATTCAACATGCATAGATTCTTCAATAGTAAGAGTCTTTTTGTTAAAAACTCTGTATGCTTTACTATGGTTGGAGTAGCCAACAAAAATTCCAACATCGGCTTTTGCATCAAATTTTCCAAGGTTATCCTTAGTATTTAAAATAAAACATTTACATCCAAAAACTTTAAAAAATCCAATGTTGGGTTTTCTTCCTTTCCAAAGTTCATAAGGAGTTTTCTTTATTAAAGCTCTAACATGGACTCTATTGATTATAAAGCATGCGGTATTAACGGCTTCGGCCCAAAAATATTTTGGCAAATTATTTTCTAGTAACATGGTCCTAGCCATTTCTTGGATAGTCCTATTTTTCCTCTCAACAACACCATTTTGTTGTGGAGTTCTAGGTGCGGAAAAATTATGGTCAAAACCATTTTCACCACAAAGATTTTCAAACGCGACATTGTCTACTTCACCACCATGATCACTTCTAATGGATACAATAGAATGCCCTTTTTGATTTTGGACTCTTTTTGCAAATTTTGAAAAAGCTTGTATGGCCTCATTTTTAGTTTTCAAGAATAATACCCAAGTGATCTTGAATAATCATCCACAATAACAAAAACATAATACTTTCCACCAAGACTTTGAGTTCTTGATGGTCCAAATAAATCCAAATGAAGTAATTGTAGAGGTTTATTTGTTGAAATAAATTTCTTTTGTTTAAAAGAAGTTCTCACTTTTTTTCCAAATTGACAAGCATCACAAATTTTATCCTTTTCAAATTTTATTTTTGGAAGACCATGAACTAAATCATTTTTAGAAATTTTTGAAATTGTGTTCATGCTAGCATGACCTAACCTTCTATGCCATAACCAAGCATCATGATTAACAATGAAACAATTTACTACATGATCATTAACATTAATATCAATTGTATAAATATTACCACATCTATTACCAACAAATAATGTCTTATTGTTACTAACATCCTTAATCACACATCTATTAGGCTCAAAAGTAACAAATATCCCTTATCACACAATTGACTAATGCTAATCAAATCATGTTTTAAACCATAAACAAGCAAAACATCTTTAATAATAGGTGAAGAAGGGTTACCAATATCACCATGTCCGATTACCCTTCCTTTGGCATTATCACCGAAGGTCACATATCCTCCTTTTTTCATGATTAATCTAGAGAACTTGGAGGCATCTCCGATCATATGCCTTGAGCATCCACTATCTAAGTACCACTTGTGTTTGCCACTCCTTTGTCTCGACAATCAACATTCAAGGAGTAACTTTTTGGTACCCAAAAGTTCTTGGGTCCTTGGGGGTTAGTTATGGTCCTTTTTGGAATCCATATTTGTTTCAAATTAGGATTTCTCTTAATGTAACAAGAATGCATTTTGTGTCCTTTTCTTCCACAATAATTACATGAATGATTAGGATTATTCCTAGAAGATGCATGAACAAAATATTTTTTAAAATACTTTTGATTTTTATGACTTTTATATCCTAACCCTCTTTTATCAAAAACACACCTTTGGTTTTGTAACATAGAATTCAAATTTTTTGTGCGTTTTGTAAAACTATCAACAATATTTCTTAAGTCATTATTTTCCTTTTTCAAAATAACATTTTCTTTCTCTAATTTATCAAAATCCTTTTTTTTTAAAATCTCATTTTCAGTTTTTAAAAAATGCATTTGACTTTCCAAACTTTCGAAATCTTTTTGCTTT
>SNVD02010583.1:0-48787 GCA_013180625.2 Boswellia sacra
CCCTCCATAATCAAATGAATACCCCTCGCAGCTAATGTCCTCCCAAGATCAAGAGCTGCTGTTGTAAACTCTCCATCTTTACCAAATTGCGATCCACAAAATACGCATATATTTTGGAGTCGCCGAATTGGTTTTTTCTCCATTTCCACAAGTGCTCTAACCTTGTGTAAGACAATGACGCACGTTAGGTAATATGCTTTTCAAGTGTAAGACAGGTTATAATAATGACATTTGAAAATATGGAGAATGTATATATACACACATAAACTCTCAAACTTGATACATGGGGACATAATTTGGTTGGGGTTGCTTTGATTCAGATTTATCGCCCCGGATTTGAAAAATAAGATATGCTTCAGTGGAGTTTTGACAAAACCCCCACACTTGTCTCCCACGTGAAGCATAAAAAATAGAGATACACTTTCGGTGGAGGTTGACACAACCTCCACACTTGTCTCCACGTGTGCTTACGACATGGGGTAGTCATATGGTTTGTCAAAAAGAAAACTTGAAATTAAAACAAACAAAATCAACAAACACCAACAACACAAAAACAACATTGATAATCAGATCAAACGAAACAAGAAAGAAATAAAATTCGACAACAACAACACACATTCAAATATACAAGTAGTTGTGATTGTGGCTCACATCTTCCTCTGGTTTTACGTCCAGTAACGGCTGAAACGCTTTCTATGAGTCGAGGATTTGCTTCCAATCCAATTTTCTTATAAACTGGCAAACAGGGTCGTTTTTAGTCAGATTCCCTAGACTATAACATTGCAAATCATCACGAAATTGTGTCCATAGATTAAGCAATTCACGCTGAACAAGTCCACACGAATGTGACTCTAGAGTTAACAAAACATTATCCAGCGACTCATTACTCAAACCATTCTTAATAAATGAAAGTTTATCTTCTCTATTCCTGGACACAAAACCTAATGAACGACAAGTCTGGTTACAATTCCATCTAGCACATTTATAATATACTTGTAACCTTTTCGCTCTTCGCCTCTTGGCGTAGTACCTCTTTCCTAGACCAGGCATTATTTTGCGAGATTAATGTCCGGCTCACCGGACAATCTCACCTTGGCTTCGATAAGCCATCGGATATCAGCAGGCACATTTACGAGCATCAATGCCCAAAGTCTAGTCATCCGTACTTTATAAATTTTAAACACAGCATTTTGAGGAAGTGAAGGGAAATATTTACGAAGGTTCGACAGAAAGATATCGGAATCCATTGAAGAGGAGAAAAGAAGAGATATTACCGATAATGCGATCGGGTTTGTTTTTCTCCAAGATATGCACGTTTCAAACCTTTGGCGAATGACTTCAACTTCCGTTTGGATGTTTCCACAAGCTGCTGCACAAATGAGCTCACAGCACAGAGTAATCAAATTAAACAAAAGAAAGGAAAAGAAAAGAGCAAAAACGAAACTAAAGACACATAAAAGAGATAACAACACAATAGCAAACAAAAGTCAAAAACAAGTAAAAAATATAAAAACAAATAAGACAGATGGCAAAGAGAGATAAAACCTGATCAATTTGATGGCCTACGAAAGGAATCTCCTCGAGACACAAAAATCGATCATTATTATCTTATTTTATTTTTCTTTTCTTTTCTTTTATTTATTTTTCCAAAACATTGGGTTGCCTCCCAATAAGCGCTTGGTTTAACGTCCTCAGCCCGACGTTGGTTCCATCATGGGATGATCCAATTTCTGTTGTGCTTCTCTAATGGGCTTGGATCCCTCTTCTAACAAGATACGGTCAATGCATATGGATGGGCCTTGGATTTCAACAATTGTCCACTCAATAGCTATTTTGTGATCTGTAAGTATTCGGACGAGTTTATCTTCTTGTATTCGTGCAAGGCCCATTTCCATTGTAACTCGCAAAGTATCATTCTCACCCAAGACTCCATGATTCAAATGATCTGGAAGTGACTTAAGCTCCAAGGTATTGGCTTTCATCACAAAAGGAAGAAGTTTCTCATTAGATAAAGGCAATTCAATGTACGAACCATCATACCTATTTGTGGTGATAGCTCTAGTCTCATCCAAGCTTATCACAGATTTCTCCACTTCTTTAGACACTTGTATCAGCTTTTTTGGTTCTTTGAAACTTTCTATCCTTATGTGTTCACTAATAGGCACATCCACTCCTGTCTCTTATACACATCTAGATGTGTATAAGAGACAGGTTGTGGCAAATAATCAATAACATCAACTGCAAAAACAGAATGTAAGTCATTAGAGTACCTCATTGCCTCAAAAATATTGAAACAAATCACCTCGCCATCGAATTCCATGGTGAGAGTGCCATCATGAACATCAATCTTAGTTCGAGCAGTTTTCAAGAATGGTCTCCCCAAAAGAATTAGTGTTGGATTAGGAGATGTCTCATCCTCCATTTCAAGAACATAGAAGTCTGCTGGGAAAACCAATTGATTCACCTGCACAAGCACATCTTCCACAACTCCCTTGGGATATGCATTATAACGATCAGCAAGTTGAATGGTAATACCAGTTTCCACAAAAGGTCCAAGATTTAAAGAAGCATAAATTTATATATGGCATGATGTTAATAAATGCTTCTAAATCGAACGTAGCTCTTTCAAACTTAGTTTTACCAATGGTGCATGTAATGGTGAACGTACCTGAATCTTTGTATTTCGGAGGAATTTTTCCTTGTAAAACAGCTGAAACATTTTCCCCCACACTTACTTTCTCATTTCCTTTTAACTTCCTCTTGTTGGTGCATAACTCCTTCAGAAATTTTGCATAACGAGGTACATGCTTGATAGCATCCAAAAGTGGTATATTTACCTCGATCTTGCGAAAAGTTTCCAGGATTTTCTGTTCTTGTTCCTCCTTCTTTGATTTTGCAAATCTGCTAGGAAAAGGTGGGAGAGTAACATATGAAGGAATATGAGTTTTGGGATTTACCTTAGAAGATGATGTTTTATTCATGGTGGAAGTGGTGTCATCCCCTTCATCAGTTTGTGATTTGTTTGGTGGAATCTCTAATTGCTTCCCACTTCTCAAAGTTACAGCACTAGCATTCTCTCTTGGATTGATCACCGGCTGAGAAGGTAATTTTCCTGAGCTTTGACTCTCAAATTTACTCATGTTAGTGGCCAATTGTCCCATTTGATTTTCCAGGTTTTGGATACTTGCCCTAGTTTCCTGCTGAAATTGCATTGTGTTAGTGGCAAGTGCTTTAACAATATCCTGGAGAGACATACCTGAATTTTGTGGAGCTGGTTGTGGTGCTGGTTGTGGTTGTGCTTGAAATGGTTGCTGCACCCTTGGTTGATTGAAACCTGGTGGTCGATTTGGTATGGCATTTGGGGCAATTGGTTGATGATTCCCATATCTTAAATTAGGGTGATCTCTCCATCCAGCATTGTAAGTATTGGAGAAAGGGTCATACCTTTGCCTTGGTTGTCCTGGAAACCCACCCATGGCATTGGCTTGTTCTGTATCTCATTCTTGCAAAGTTGGACACATGTCGGTTGGATGGTCCATGGCAGAACATACTCCACATGCATAAGATTGCTGCATATGTCCTACAGCCATTTTTTTTACAAGAGAGGTAAGTTCACAAAGTTGTTGTTCAATGTTTGAAGTACTTACCTCATTTACTCTTTTTGGTAGTTGTGGCTCAAATTGACTGCTGAATTGTTGGGAGTTCGCTGCCATGTCACTAATCAAACGTCTTGCAACGTTCGGTGTTTTATTAACTAGTGCTCCACCACTAGCAGCATCAATGATACTCCTTTCTATTGGTAAGAGACTGATAAGTGTCTATTTATATATCATTTTCATATCAATTCGTCCATGTTTCTTTGCTATATTCCTTGGTATTTTTATGTTTTTGTGTGGTTTTTGATGTTTGTAGGAGTTTTGGAGGAACTTACACAAAATTGGAGTAAAACCCTTCATTTTCACCTCTGCTAGTCAACCAATTTCTTGGAGTTGATTGTATCGATATACAATTAACCGGATAACATGCTATATACCATTGAAAAGCTCTCGAAGTCTATTTTCTGGAGAAATTTACGGTTCAGAATTTATGTAGTGTACCGAAAGTTGTGATAAAAATGGTATAAGAAGTGTATATTTGTAATTCCATATATCACTGTAGCATGTTATTAAATACGGGGCACTGTAGCAAGTTACTGTAGCAGAGTATTTAAACACATTTTAGGGTTTTATTTTCATAACTGGAAGAGGGAAAAACGTGGGAGGAGGCTGCATTTCTGGATTTCTCTCATCCCTTGGAGTTCTTGAAGGGGAAAGAAGATTTTGAAAGAGGAGGAACTACAATTCCAAGAAGATTCATCTACAATGAAGATTTTCAAAGAATTTGCTAAGTTCTTTCTTTCCTTTTCAATTCTGGAATTTCTCTGTATTGTATTTGTTATTCTGATTGAATATGTGTAACTAAATCTGAATTGGTTGAGGGTGATTTCAAAGCCCTTGATATGGATTTTGTGAGTTGATTGTGTAAGAAATTGTTATCCAATTCTCTAATTGAAGTTGCTTGTATTTTCCCATATCTAATGCTTATGATTGCTTACTGATTGTATTTGGAATGGCCAACTGAATATAATCTGTTGTTGTCTATTGCTAGATTAGAAATCTTGATCCGTAATTGTCATGAATTTCCAATCATTAGTAGCAAATTGTGATCAGAGATTGCAATTGGAAAATACAACCTAGGTTAAATAATCCGAACTTGTGTGATTATTGCTTAGATCAACCTATCTTTCTCATCGTAATGCTTCCATTGAATTAAACTCAGAGAGCTTGTTCTAGTTGTTTAATGGATAGAGATTAAATAAAGAGCTTGTTTTATTTAACAACAAAGTAAGGAAAGATTGGGATAACAGAGCTTGTTGTTATCTACGGTTGATAACTTCAATGCTGTAATTGGATTACAATTCTATGTTAATTCACAAATTCATATCTTGTGGCAGAGAAAGAACCCTTAACCAAGTGTCTCTCATTGAATTTTCAATTCATTTAATATTGTGTTGTGTTATTCTTTATTTGCCTTCGTATTCAGTTTAATTAATCATTCAACAAAACCCCCCATATTTAGTTTATTGTTGCTGAAAAATAACGAATTTAATTAGAATCAATCCTCGTGGGAATGATATCTCACTTATCACTTTATTATTTGTGCGACTAGTATACTTGCTAGTTTCGAACGCATCAAGTTTTTGGCGCCGTTGCCGGGGATTGATTTTCTAATCGATTTGTTATTTTGTTTTCATTGTTGATTCATATTTTCTTTGTTTTTCTTTTCTGATTGTTTGTGTTTAGACAACATGGCAGTAAACTTCTATCAATTCAGTAGCGGATTTGAGCCACAAGTACCATGGAGAGTAAATGAGGTAAGCACTCCGAACATTGAACAACAACTTTCTGAGCTAACCTCTCTTGTGGAAAACATGGCTGTAGGAGATATGCAAAAATCTTATGAATGTGGGATATATTCTACGATGGAGCATCCAATCGACATGTATCCAACTTTACAAGAAGAATATATGGAACAAGCCGATGCCATGGGTGGATTTCCAGGACAAACGAGGCAATGGTATGATCCTTTCTCTAGCACTTACAATGCTGGATGGGAAGATCAACATAATTTCAGTTACTGGAATCATCAACCAATCACTCCAAATGTGATACCAAATCGGCCACAAGGTTTCAATCAACCTAGAGTGCAGCAACCTTTTCAAATGCAACCACCACCAATGCCACATCCAGCACCGCAACCAGCTTCACAAAACTCAGGTATGTCTCTCCAGGACATTGTTAATGCACTTGCCACTAACACAATGCAATTCCAGCAGGAAACTGGGGCAAGTATCCAAAACCTGGCAAATCAAATGGGACAATTGGCTACTAGCATGAGCAAATTCGAGGGCCAAGGCTCAGAAGAATTATCTTGTCAAACGGTGATCAATCTAGGAGAGAATTCTTGTGCGATAACTTTGCAAAATGAAGAGCAATTAGATGTCCTACCAAAGATATCACAAACTGATGAAGGAGATGACACCACTTCCACCATGAACAAAACACTGACTTCTCAGGAGGAACAAGAACAAGAAATCCTGGAAACTTTTCGCAAAATCGAGGTGAGTATAGCACTTCTGGATGCTATCGAACAAGTACCTCATTATACAAAATGTCTCAAGGAGTTATGCACCAGCAAAAGAAAGTTAAAAAGAAATGAGAAAGTAAGTGTGGGGGAAGATGTTTCAGCTGTATTGCAAAGGAAAATTCCTCCAAAGTGCAAAGATCCAGGTACGTTCACCATGCCATATTCTATTTATGCTTCTTTAAATCTTGGACCTTTTGCGAAAATTGGTATTACCATTCAAATTGCTGATCGTTTTAATGCATATACCAAAAGAGTTGTGGAAGATATGCTTGTGCAGGTCAATCAATTGGTTTTCCTAGCAGACTCTTATGTTCTTGAAATAGAGGATGAGACATCTCCTAATCCAACACCGATTCTTATAGGGAGACCATTCTCGAAAACTGTTAGAACCAAGATTGATGTTCCTGATGGCACTCTCATCATAGAGTTTGATGGCAAGGTGATATGTTTCAATATTTTTGAGGCAATGAGGTACTCTAGTGACTTACATTCTGTTTTTGCAATTGACGTTGTTGATTCTTTGCCACAACAATATTTTGAGTTAACTCGCAAGAATGGATTGGACGTAGCTATTAGTGAGCATATAGGGACAGAAAATTCTAATGAGTCAGGAATTTTGATACGAGTGTCCAAAGAAATGGAGGAAGCTGTGGCAAGCTTAGATGAGACCATAGCAATAACCACAAATAGGTATGATTTTTACATTCAATTTACTTTATCTAATGAGAAACTTCTTCCTTCTGTTATGAAAGCCAATACCTTGGAGCTTAAGTCACTGCCAGATCATTTGAATCATAGATTCTTGGGTGAGAATGATACTTTGCCAATTACAATGGAAATGGGCCTTGCACGAATACAAGAAGAGAAACTCGTCCAAATACTTATAGATCACAAAATAGCTATTGGGTGGACGATTGCTAACATCCAAGGCCCAGCCATATGCATGCACCAATTCTTGTTGGAAGAAGGACCCAAGCCCACTAGAGAAGCACAGCGGAGATTGGACCCTGCCATGATGGAACCAACGTCGGGCTGAGGACGTTAAACCAAGCGCTTATTGGGAGGCAACCCAATGTTTTTGCAAAATAAAAAAAAAGAAAAGAAAAATAAAATAAGGTAATAATGATCGATTTTTATGTCTCGAGGAGATTCCTTTTGTAGGCCATCAAATTGATCAGTTTTTATCTCTTTGACATCTGTCTTATTTGTTTTTATTTGTTTTTACTTGTTTTTTTTTTACTTTTGTTTGTTATTGTGTTGTTATCTATTTTATGTGTCTTTAGTTTCGTTTCTGTTTTTTTTCTTTTCCTTCCTTTTGTTTAATTTGATTATTTCGTACTTCGAATTCATTTGTGCAACAGCTTGAGGAAACATCCAAAGGGGAGCTGAAACCATTGCCCGAAGGTTTGAAACGTGCATATCTGGGAGAAGAACAAACTCAATCGCATTATCGATAATATCTCTCCTTTTCTCTTCTTCAATGGATACCGATATCTTTCTGTCGAACCTTCGTAAATATTTTCCTTCACTTCCTCAAAATGCTGTGTTTAAAATTTATAAAGTACGGATGACTAGACTTTGGGCATTGATGCTCCTAAATGTGCCTTCTGATATCCGATGGCTTATCGAAGCCAAGGTGAGATTGTCCGGTGAGCCGGACATTAATCTCGCAAATACATGCCTGGTCTAGGAAAGAGCTACTACGCCAAGAGGCGAAGAGCGAAAAGGTTACAAGTATGTTATAAATGTGCTAGATGGAATTGTAACCAGACTTGTCGTTCATTAGGTTTTGCGTCCAGGAATAGAGAAGATAAACTTTCATTTATTAAGAATGGTTTGAGTAATGAGTCGCTGGATAATGTTTTGTTAACTCTCGAGTCACATTCTTGTGGACTTGTTCAGCGTGAATTGCTTAATCTATGGACACAATTTCGTGATGAATTGCAGTGTTATAGTCTAGGGAATCTGACTAAAAATGACCCTGTTTGCCAGTTTATAAGAAAACTGGATGGGAAGCAAATCCCCGACTCATAGAAGGCGTTTCAGCCGTTACTGGACGTAAAACCAGAGGAAGATGTGAGCTACAATCACAACTACTTGTATATTTGAATGTGTGTTATTGCTGTCAAATTTCTTTTTTCTTGTTTCGTTTGATCTGATTACCAATGTTGTTTTTGTACTATTGTTGTTTGTTGATTTTGTTTGTTTTAATTTCAAGTTTTCTTTTTGACAAACCATATGACTACCCTATGACATAAGCACACATGGGAGACAAGTGTGGAGGTTTGTCAACCTCCGCCGAAAGTATATCTCTACTTTTCATGCTTCACGTGGGAGACAAGTGTGGCGGTTTTGTCAAACCCCACCGAAAGTGTATTTCCATTTTTCATGCTTCACGTGGGAGACAAGTGTGTAAGTTTTGTCAAACCCCGCCGAAAGCATATCTCATTTTTTCAAATCTTGGGGCAATAAATCTGCATCGAGCAACCCCCACCGAAAGTATGTCCCCATGTGTCAAAATTTGAGAGTTTTATTTGTGTATATATACATTCTGCATGTTTTCATACGTCATTCCATAACTTGTCTTGCAATTGAAAAGCATAATATCTAACGTGTCTTACACAAGATTAGAGCACTTGTAGAAATGGAGAAAACACCAATTCGGCGATTCCACAATATATGCGTATTTTGCGGATCGCAATTTGGTAAAGATGGAGAGTTTACCACGGCAGCTCTTGATCTTGGTAGGACATTAGCTGCGAGGGGTATTAATTTGATTTATGGAGGGGGTAGTCTTGGGTTAATGGTGTGTGTGTCAACAGCTGCATCCCTAGGAGGGAGCAAAGTTCTCGGCATTATCCCTAAACCATTAGCTGTACGAGATTTCATAGGCAACACAATCGGGGAAGAGTTACAGGTCTCTAGTATGCATGAGCGTATTGCAAATATGGTTGTTAAGTCGATGCATTTATAACTTTGCCGGGTGGTTATGGTACATTAGAGGAGATATTTCAAATCACCTCTTGGGCACAGCTAAACATCCATCGGAAACCCATTGGTTTGTTAAATGTTAATAATTTTTTTGATGGTTTGTTGTCCTTTCTTGATCAGGCTGTAGAAAAAAATTTCATCTCACCGTCAGCAAGGCAAATGCTGGTTACAGCTTCAACTGCAGGAGAGTTAATTGACAAACTACAAGAATTCCTCTATTCACCTGATCCAACAATGGCTCGGATAAATTGGTTTGGAGAAGGCAACAAAAGGCGTCAACTAGATTTAACCCTCCCTCTGTAATCTCTATTTGCTGGTTTGCTTCGTTTTTGTTTGCTTTCTTTTTAGTGTGTTTATTTGAGCTTTTTCATGTCATTTCTTTTGAGCTTTTTCAGGTTATTTCTTTCGTCCCAGGTAATATTTTCTAATCTCGGTTTTTAGAGTGGTGGCTTAAAAAGTTCAAGTTCTCTTGAACGCATTCTGGATCTCTTCAATCCATAATGGCTGAATAAGGAGGCTAACTTCTAAACTTTGTAGACCCATTCTAACTAACTTTTTTTTGTTTGCTGACTTGTTGAACTTTGTTATTTTATGAGTGAGTTTAGTTTTGCATAATTTAGAGTTGTTATGTGTTTTTATCTTTATCAGTTTTGATTTTAAAAAAAAAAACAATTGTGGAAAAACCTGAGAATGACAGAATATCGGGTTTCTTTAACCCTTGAAACGCATTCTCTCTAAATAAATCTGTAGTTTGTTTATTTCATGTTATTTGAAGTGTCTTGTTTCTTGTTTTTTTCTTTCATAATAAAGGTATATAGGCTGGAAACCTTAAGTCTGCGGGCTACTGGTCCTAAGGATTGTTGAAATATACAATCTTGACTCAAGTGTAACAACGCCACGTACCTGTCTCTTATACACATCTAGATGTGTATAAGAGACAGGATAATGATTGAATTAAGAATAACTTTTGGAAAATGATAAATGATGCATGGATCTGTGTGCTTGAAATATTTATTGGTTTTCGCTTTGCTTTTGATTCCTTGCACAACATTAGCACTGAGCTATTATCACTGAGTTATTTGTTCACTTAGAGAAAGTTTATGTAATTTAAATGTTTCTTCAGATTTCATTTAATTCTAGAACTTGTTTGATGGTCACTCGAGGCGAAATCCTAGACTGTGCAACATTGGGGGAATGATTTAGGCCATCTTTGGACCGTTTGAGCCTTAATAGCCAACCTTGACTGAAATTGATCCCTAGTTACCCCTTTGATCCTTTGTAAGCCTTTTTCTTTGTTAACTCACTAAAAGATTTCCTAACCTCAAATGAATTTATTCCAAACAGTTTATCCCTTACCTATGAGCATGTAGATCGTTCACAATTAAATTTTGAGCTATGTTCTGGTTTTTGGAAGTTAGAGGAGGTTGGGATGTGTCATGAGCAATACAAGTGAGTTCTATTGTGTTTAAAAAAAAAACAGAAAAAAACCAATCTGTACTTATCGTCCACGTACTTACACATTGAGGACAATGTGTTGTTTAAGTGTGGGGGAGGGGAAGTGTAATAAAAAAAAGAAAAAAAGAAAAAAAAAGAGAACAAAAGAATAAGAATAATAGATCTATACCCTTAAGTGTTCTTAAAAAGAATGAAACAACAAAGTGTGGGGGTGTAGTTTTCTTTTGTTTTCTGCAAAAAAAAAAAAAAAGATTGAGTGTTCTAAATAAGTTTGGGGAGTAACCTGGTGAATTGAAATGAAGTTGTGTTATAGGTTTGAGCTCTACATAGTCTTGAATGAGTTATGTGTTTGTGGGTGATTTGAGCCAAATTATTATCCTTTATCATACCTCACCCAAGCCAAACGTTACAAGCTTAATAAAGTCCTACTTGATCCTTAGTGTTGTGCATGTCTACATTAGTGGAGAGTGACTTGAAAAGCAGGCCTATGGAGTTCATTTATACCCACATCTTCAATATTAAATATGATTCATTTTTATGCATAAACTTATCCGGGTTACAAGTGATTAGGTGAGAATGGCTCTACACACACACACGCTTGAGGAATTGAAATGAAGCGAAACTAATCTTTGAGATAAAATTCTTGATCAAGTGCATTATTTTGAAGTTTTCCTTGGGTTATAATAAGTACAATCTTTGAGGCCTATTTGCAAGTTGAAGCATTTGTGTGTGTTTTAATTTTTCTTTGATTCTGTTTCTGTTTAGTTTTGTTTCGTATCATTTTAGTTGCTCGAGGACTAGCAAAGTCTAAGTGTGGGGGAATTTGATAGGTGTCTATTTATGTATTACTTTTATATCAATTCGTCCATGTTTCTTTGCTATATTCCTTGGTATTTATGTTTTTGTGTGGTTTTGATGTTTGTAGGAGTTTTGGAGGAACTTACACAAAATTGGAGTAAAACCCTTCATTTTCACCTCTGCTAGTCAACCAATTTCTTTGGAGTTGATTGTATTGATATACAATTAACCGGATAACATGCTATATACCATTGAAAAGCTCTCGAAGTCTATTTTCTAGAGAAATTTACGGTTCAGAATTTATGTAGTGTACCGAAAGTTGTGATAAAAATGATATAAGAAGTGTATATTTGTAATTCCATATATCACTGTAGCATGTTATTAAATACGGGGAACTGTAGCAAGTTACTGTAGCATAGTATTTAAACACATTTTAGGGTTTTATTTTCATAACTGGAAGAGGGAAAAATGTGGGAGGAGGCTGCATTTCTGGATTTCTCTCATCCCTTGGAGTTCTTGAAGGAGAAAGAAGATTTTGAAAGAGGAGGAACTACAATTCCAAGAAGATTCATCTACAAAGAAGATTTTCAAATAATTTGCTAAGTTCTTTCTTTCCTTTTCAATTCTGGAATTTCTCTTTATTGTATTTGTTATTCTGATTGAATATGTGTAACTAAATCTGAATTGGTTGAGGGTGATTTCAAAGCCCTTGATATGGATTTTGTGAGTTGATTGTGTAAGAAATTGTTATCCAATTCTCTAATTGAAGTTGCTTGTATTTTCCCATATCTAATGCTTATGATTGCTTACTGATTGTATTTGGAATGGCCAACTGAATATAATCTGTTGTTGTCTATTGCTAGATTAGAAATCTTGATCCGTAATTGTCATGAATTTCCAATCATTAGTAGCAAAATTGTGATCAGAGATTGCAATTGGAAAATACAACCTAGGTTAAATAATCGAACTTGTGTGATTATTGCTTAGATCAACCTATCTTTCTCATCGTAATGCTTCTATTGAATTAAACTTAGAGAGCTTGTTCTAGGTTGTTTAATGGATAGAGATTAAATAAAGAGCTTGTTTTATTTAACAACAAAGTAAGGAAAGATTGGGATAACAGAGCTTGTTGTTATCTACGGTTGATAACTTCAATGCTGTAATTGGATTACAATTCTATTTAATTCACAAATTCATATCTTGTGGCAGAGAAAGAACCCTTAACCAAGTGTCTCTCATTGATTTTTCATTCGAATATTGTGTTGTGTTATTCTTTATTTGCCTTCGTATTCAGTTTAATTAATCAATCAAAAAAACCCCCCATTTTAGTTTTTGCTTTCGAAAAATAACGAATTTAATTAGAATCAATCCTCGTGGGAACGATATCTCACTCATCACTTTATTATTTGTGCGACTAGTATACTTGCTAGTTTCGAACGCATCAGAGACCCTCATAGAAATATTGAATTAGGAGTCCATCACTAATTTGGTGGTTTGGACAGCTAGCACATAACCTTTTAAATCTCTCCCAATATTCATGAAGTGATTCTCCATTGTGTTGTCGAATGCCACTAATATCTTTTCTAATATTTGTAACTTTCGAGGCTGGAAAGTATTTCTCCAAAAAGAGTTTACTCATCTCATTCCAAGTGGTAATGGTACCTGGTGGTAGATCGTATAGCCAATCTTTTGCCGAATCTGCTAATGAGAATGGGAAAGCTCTCAATTTAATTTGCTCTTCAGAAACGCCGGTTGGCTTCATACTTGAGCATACCACATGAAATTCTTTGAGGTGTTTGTTTGGATCCTCTCCTGCAAAACCATGAAATGTAGGCAAGAGATGAATCAGTCCAGATTTAAGTTCAAAATCTATCTCAGAAATTGGTGCTTATGCATAGCGGTTGTTGATCAATAATTGGAGCCGCTAACTCCTTAAGAGTCTGATCGTTTTCCATCGCCATTGCTTCCGATTCAGATTTGATTGAACTGCAAGAAGATGGGAGGGAAGTGTGTCGTGCAAGGTCAAATTCTGGAGGTGGAGTTGAAATTGACCGATTTAGCCTTAAATTCGAGGATTGGAGAAACTCCTTAATTCTCTTAAGTCGTTGATCCGCTTCTCCCTCGGACATAAAAGCCTAAACACAAACAATCAGGAAATAACAATCAAGAATCAGTAGTAAAAACAAAATAACAAATTGATTAGAAAATCAATCCCCGGCAACGGCGCCAAAAACTTGATGCGTTCGAAACTAGCAAGTATACTAGTCGCACAAGTAATAAAGTGATAAGTAAGATATCGTTCCCACGAGGATTGATTCTAATTGAATTTGTTATTTTACCAGCAACGATAAACTAAACAGGGGGGGTTTTGTTGAATGATTAACTAAATGAAATAAGAATGCAAATTAAGAATAACAAAACAGAAGTTAATTTGAATGAAGATCAATGAGAGAAATCTGGTTAAGGGATCCTTCTCTACCACAAGATATGGATTTGCGAATTAATCGTAGAATTGTCATCCAATTACACCATTGAAGTTATCAACCGTAGATAACAACAAGCTCTGTTATCCCAATCTTTCCTTACTTTGTTGTTAAATAAAATAGGCTCTTTACTTAATCTCTATCCATTAAACAACCTAGAACAAGCTCTCTAAATTTAATTCAATGGATGCATTATGAAAAGAAAGACAGGTTGATCTAAGCAATAAACACACAAGCTCGGATTATTTAACTTAGGTTATATTCTCCAATTGCAATCTCTGATCACAATTTTGCTACTAATGATTAGAAATTCAAGACAATTACGGATCAAGATTTCTAGTCTAGCAATAGACAATATCCATATTATATTCAGTTGGCCACCCAAATACAATCCAGCAAGCAATCATAAGCATTAAACATGGGAAAATACAAGCAACTTCAATTAGAGAATTGGATAACAATTCCTTGCACAATCAATTCACAAAAACCATATCAAGGGCTTTGAAATCACCCTCAACCAATTCAGATTTAGTTACACATATTCAGAGAACAATACAATACAATACAATATGGAGACATTCCAGAAAATGAAAGGGAAGGGAAAACTTAGCAAATTTGATGAAATCTCTTTGGATTGTAGTTCTTCCTCTTTCCAAGCCTTCAATCTCCTTCAAGAACTCCAAGAGATGAGAGAAATCCAAAGATGCAGCCTCCTCCACGTTCTCCCCTCTTCAAGTTATCAAAATAAAACCCTAAAATGTGTTTAAATACTCTGCTACAGTGAATTGCTACAGTGCCCCGTATTATACATGCTACAGTGACTTGTGGAATTATATTTCTATACATCTCACACTGTTTTGATTAGAACTTTTGGTACACTGAATGGATTTATAAACCGTAAATTTCTCCAGAAAATAGACTTCGAGAGCTTTCCAACGGTATATAATATGTCATCGGGTTCATTGTATATCAATACAATTAAATCCGAGAAGATCACTGACTAGCAGAGGTGAAAATGAAGGGTTTTACTCCATTTTTGTGCAAGTTGCTCCAAAACTCCTAAAAACATCAAAACACACAAAAACATAAAAATACCACGGAATATAGCAAAGAAACATGGACGAATTGATATAAAAGTAAAACATAAATAGACACCTATCAACAATTAATGACTTTCCTGCTTATGGCAATCTCTCTGGTTACTCTGTAAAAGGTTATTATGCTTGTCCAATATGTGAGGAAGGAACATCATCATGTAGATTAAAACATGGGAAGAAAAATGTATATATTGGTCATAGGCGATTTCTCCCAAAAAACCATCCTTTTAGAAAACCGAAAAAGGCTTTCAATAGGCACCAAGAATTTGATCTTCCCCTAAGACCACTAACGGGAGAGCAAATTCTACAAAAACAAGATAGGGGAGAACACACTTGGGGGAAGAAAAAGGAATAAAAAAGAAAAAAGATTGAACTCGATGAAAATGTGTGTTGGAAGAAAAAATCCATTTTCTTTACTCTCCCATGTTGGAAACATTTATATGTTCATCACAATCTAGATGTCATGCACATTGAAAAGAATGTATGTGAGAGCATTTATGGCACATTGTTAAACATTCCTGGAAAAACAAAAGATAGTCTAAACACTATAATGGATCTTGTGCACATGGGTTTATGGAAGGAGTTATAACCGAAGGTTGTAAATAACCGAAGCGCACTTGCCTCCTACTTGCTACTCCTTAAGTAAGAAAGAAAAATAGATTTTTTGCCAAACTTTGTATGACCTTCGAGTCCCATTCAGATATTGTTCAAACTTTAAGAACCTAGTGTCATTGGATGATTTAAAGCTTGTTGGTCTCAAGTCCCATGATTGTCACGCCCTTATGCAACAACTTTTGCCATTGGCCATTAGATCAATTTTACCTAAGCATGTTTGATATGCTATTACAAGGTTTTGTATGTTCTTTAATGATATTTGCACCAAAGTAGTTGATGTGCCTAAATTAAACAAAATAGAAAGTGATCTAGTGGTTACCTTGTGCTCGCTTGAAAAATACTTCCCACCTTCTTTTTTTGACTAATGGTGCATCTAACGGTTCATTTGGTAGAGAATTGAGGTTGTGTGGTTCAGTTTATTTAAGATGGATGTACCCTTTTGAGCGCTTCATGAAAATTCTAAAAGGGTTTGTTTGAAATAGAAATCGTCCTGAAGGTTGTATTGCAGAGTGTTATATTGCAACAGAAGCGATTGAATTTTGGGGGAAGTATTTAAATTATATTAATCTAGATGAAGTTGGCATTCCCCTGGTTGGGAGTAGAGTGATCTCTATCACTACTGAAGATTGGGAGCAAGCTCATATCTATGTGTTGGAAAACACGGAGGAAGTGCAACCTTACATTGAGTAAGTCTCTCTTTCTCTTACTTTGTTCCATCGTTGTGCTTTCCATCAACTTCAATTTATCACTAATTATAATTTACCTCTTTTCTTTTGGCCGCTTAGAGAGCATATGCAAGTGTTAAAGAATCATTTCCTAAGGCAAGCAAAAAAAGCTAAGTGGTTGCAAACCCAACACAATCATTGCTTTATCCAATGGTTTAAAGATAAGGTAAATTGTTTCTTTATTTGCTCTGTCTTGTTTATATAGCTTCATTAATATATTAACATTTCATTTAATATAATATGTTAAATCTTACTAGGTTTCAAATTCAATAAATAATGGTGAGCCCGTGTCTTCTACGTTGAAATGGTTAGCTCCAAGGCCTCGTTCATATGTGACAAGTTATTCAGGCTACATCATCAACAACTACCACTTCCTTACAAGAGACCACGAGGATGATAAAGTCCATCAAAATAGTGGAGTTAGTATCAAGGCAAGAACAATGCAGGTTCCAAGTTCGAAAGACAAAAACCCAATTACGAGAGACTTGCTTTTCTATGGAGTTATAAAAGAGATTTAGGCTCTTGATTATCGTATACTAACTGTGCCAATTTTTAAGTGTGATCGGGTGGACAGCAATGGGGGCGTGAGAGTGGATGACCTTGGTGTGACATTGGTGGATCTTGATCGTATTGGCCACAAGTTAGATCCCTTTATCCTTGCTGCATAAGCAAAACAAGTGTTTTATGTAACAGACCCAAGTGATGGTAGATAGTCGGTGGTACAATTTACCAATGATAAATCATACAAAATCGATAGAATTCATGACCAAATACCTAGTTTGGTTGATCATGATCGATTCATAAATATTTTACCTAATATTGAATCATTTGATACAGTTGATGATGATGATATCAACTATATTCGTGATAATTGCGAGGGTCTTTAGGTTGATAATTGAACCATGGAGGAAATACAATTGAGATATCGGCAGTGCTGATTGTTGATTTTCAATTATTTTGCTTAGTAATGTTGCATCACCATTATTTTATCTCTCTTATATTCCATGCTATGTTGTATAACTTGAAGTATTTGAGTGGCTATTTGACAGGTTTTTTTTTTTGTGCAGGTTGTAACAATGAGTGGAGGAAAACAGTCTAGTAATGTACAAACTGAGGGCGGTTCAACAACTTCCCGTAGAAAAAGAGGAATTTGCAAGAATATTAGGAGAAATAGAGGTCCTAATGAAGAAAGAATTAGAATTTAATTTAATTAGTATAATCAGCTAGAAGAAGGGCCTATTTCAGACAACTTTATTTCAACTATCAGTCTAGAAGCATGCAATGCAACATCAATTCTAATAAATGATTGGAGACTCATAGATCGAGAGACAAAAGATAGAATATGGGAATCGGTTGTGGTACGAAGATTATGTTTATTTTTTGTTATATAAGTGTTGTTTTTTTTATATGATAGCTCTTCCTGAATCAATTTTTCTTTTTCTTTTTTTTTGTTTGAAAATACCAGAACCGGTATGATTTTGATCCAATCCATAAAGAATATGTCATGAAACAAGCTTCAAGGGCATGGCGGCAGTTTAAGACCGTTTTAACTTCAGATAGGGTATTAAAATGTGGGACTATTAAAGATGCCCTAGCAAATAAGCTAGATGAATAAAATTTCATTAGTGATGAAGTTTGGGAGAAATTCGTTCGAAGCCAGTTCGCAAATGAATGGAATGTATTAACTATATAAGTCCTGTTAGGTTATTTCCATTTACCTTGAAATGCAATTATGACCCGATACCTTCCTACATTTTATGCTACTTTGTTAGATTGGAATAATGAATTAATGGTATAAAAGAGATTTGGGATAATAAGTTAATTTATTGATTATATTAGTAAGATTTAATGTTGTGTTTGTGATGGGGCATAATCATATGTTAATAGTCTGGCTATTTAAGTAGATTCTGCACTAAAAATGAACACGATATATTAAGTAATTTTTGTGTGAGAAGTGTTGCAATTAATGGCAGCCACTATAAGTAATCACTTTTGCTTTTGGTGATGTATTGGTGCTAACATTAGCAATGTTACTTTAGAGATACCTGCTAAAAGGAATAATCTAGCTTTAATCAAATCTGATGTCAAGTTATATTTTTGCCTGAAAAAATTAACAATGATATAGATTGAAATCTGACGGAAGATTGATTAGCTTTAGGAATGATGTTTGTAGTTATATTTGTGAACATAGCTGCGTAATGATAGAGTATACCAGTCTTGTATTGAGTTTACCTTTTTTTATCTAATCGATTTAGACTTCAACAGCCTTTGTAGTGGAAAATAATTTCGTTTAGATGTTCATGTTTAGTTTTGGTGAAAAATTACCTTAAAATTGTTAATTTCCATGAGTATATGCATTGAATTTTGGCATATATTAATAATTACTAATATAATGTGTAGGATACACCACAAAAGGCAGTATGTTTTTTAATCATAGATTACTATTTTTTCTTATTATTGTTTGCAAGTACTTTAGGTGAAATTACGTGCATGATATGCTAAGATTATTATTTAATAGATATAGAACCTCCGCAGAACTATATTAATTTGTTCAAATCAATTGGTTGGCACAAATTATACATTTATGAATTGTTGCACAAAAAGGGTGTGAAAGATTTAAGTGCCTTACTAACTCTCTTGGTATTCTTTTTTCACATTTAAACATTGGAAAAATTTGTCAATTAGACAATACTTGATTTAGTTAATCCAAATGTTGTTGTTATTTAATACAAATAGTTGTATGCTTTAAATGAGTTTCATATAAATAGTTGTTTATGCTTCAAGGAATTGAGAGGCAAACAACAAGCCAGGAGGCAACAAAATAAATATGATCATACAACAGGAAGCAAAGGCTACCTTCACGTGGAGAAGGAAATGGCAATTTTTTTTGGCTTAAAATTTCATTAATCAAATCTGATTTCATGGTTTCCATGGTAATTGTTTCATATTTTTATTGGGTGGTAGCGCAAAGAAACGAGGAACTATGATAGACCAATTGATCATTCAGAGTTATGAAAAAGAGGTAGGAAAAGGAAGAATGGTGATTACCATCCAAATGTTCTTCCTGTGATTGAGAAAATTGTAAGTATACAAAATGAAACAAAAAATTTACAGTATACAAATATTTGTTATTAGCATTTAAGTTATGTATATAGTTTCTAACTTATAATTGTTGCAGGAGGAGATCCAAAAGCAAGCAGAATCAGGAGTTGTAGACCCTACTAATAGAAAAGATATTCTAACTAGGGCATTGGGAACTGAGGAGCATAGCGGTCACGTTAGGGGGGTGGGGAAATATGTGACACCAACTGCATATTTCAAAGGTCATTATAAAGAAAAGAGACGTCAAAAGGATATTATGAGACAGTTAGCAGAGAAAGATGACCTCATAGCCCAGCTAAGAGCACAATTAAATGTTGCAAAAGTCTGGAAACTCCAATAACAGTGTTCTAGTGACCCAAAATGAGGGTGAGCAAGGGCCAATGGAGTTGAAAGATGAATATGATGTAGTGGCTAAAAAACCAACAACTTCCAACACGAATGCTAAGAATAAATTGAAGTTAAAAGATAAGAAAATTGCTGCCCCTGAGGAGGTTGAAGAGGACTCCTCAACAGCGGTAAGAAAATACTATTAAATTCTTTAGGTTTTGAATATTCAACTAATTACATGTATTATAACTTATGCTATTTACAATCTTATGTTAATCAGGTAGCTCGTAATTTAGCCATTATTAGGGGTTCAGAGACTGTAGTTGTTGCATATGGTTTTGCTTATGAAAAAGATGACAATAATAAGGCAACTAGGCATGTGTCAGTTGAAGTGGTTATGGATGGTGAAGTCACTATTCCCTGGTGTGCAAAAGATGAAAAGGGGTGTTATCACTATACTTAATGCTCTAGAACAACATGTGAATTGGCCAAGAGAGCTTGTCTTTGAAGAGGTGGTGTAAAAACTTAGCATGTATTTTTATTTATTATGTGTTATTTACTAATGTGTGCTACTGAACAATTTGTTGCACCTTTTGTTCTTGTGTAGTCCCCATCCGATGAACAAAAAAGTCGTGACACGAAATGCACGAGAAGGGAGTTGAAAGCGCTACAAATTGATAATCCTGATTTTGTTGACATGTTTGAGGTTCTAGTAGAATCTTTGAGGATAGATGATATGGACTATGTCAAGGTTTAGTTCGATGAAGGTTTGTTTGGGTACTCTTTTGTCTACATATCTAAATAGCGATGATTGTAGACATGTTATCAACTTTGAGGAACTGTCACAAAATTGCATCTCTCTGTATAGCAGGTATCCATTTCATTTGTTTCATTATTAAAACTACGTTGTGTTTAACTAATAATTATTTTTTTGTCATTATTATAATTTAATAATGCCATTTTGTTTTTCTTTTCCTACTTGTAGTTATCTCTTTAAAAAATTTAAACTTGACTCTGGTCCAGTAAAGTTTGGGTTTGTCAACCCTACAACCATAGTAGGAGGTGCAATTGCAAAAGCCAAATTGCGTCTTGCAACATCTCAATCATTGGCTGAAAAGCTCAAACAATTGGAGGATATGAACTATGTGTTCATCCCTTACAATCTAGGGTATGTTTTCAAGACTAAAAAATAATAATTTCATATTTTTTTAGGATGCTTACTCTTCAAAGTTACTTACTTCATTGTTGAAAACCTGGTTGTTAGATGCCATTGGACATTGATTGTCATTAATATGTCCTCATGTGAAGTCTTCTACCTTGATTCCATGCACAAATGAACCAAGGAAGACATAATGGAGGTCGTGAAACAGTAAATTGTGTTAATTCTTATATGGTATTTGGTGACCAAGGAAGACATAATGGAGGTCGTGAAACAGTAAATTGTGTTAATTCTTATATGGTATTTGGTGCCAGCTTTAATTATACATAATTAACATACATTATGTTCTTTGAGCCTATTTTGCTAGAGGGGTAATACTATGGAAGTTAGCCACTTAATTAAAAAGGAAAAGGAGTAACTAGTGGATAAACGTCAAGGTAAGTTTGAATTTCTATTTGAAAATTGTGCAACAATTATTTAGATTTGAGAATAAAGTTGTATTGTATCAAATATTTCTATTTTATGAGTGCAGGCACCGAGACAGCCTAGACATAAGGAATGTGGTTATTATGTGCTCAAATATATGAAGAAAATTATTAAAGAGCCCTAGGTCCTTTGTGAGAAGGTAAGATATACATAATTATAAATCCAAAATCCAAGAATGTTGATTTTATTGCTGTAATTAACTTAAATTTTATTGTGATCTCAGTTCAACAACAAGGAAAGTTATAGTATAGAGGAGATGAATGAGGTGAGATCAGAATGGGTTGTCTTTGTATCCAAGATTGTAAGAGATTGGTATAGAGAAAAAGGAAGACAAAGAAATCAGGTTACAAAATTCTATAAGATTTGTGCTTATTAGCGTAGATTGAATATTCAATATGTTCCAACTTATTAAATCAAAATATTTGCAGGTTGAAAAAGTAGTAGAGGAATAGAGAGTGAAAACTGATAATTTTCTGGGATGAATTTATATAGCTTGCTGACTACAGTCAATAGAAGGAAGGAGAATGATGCGTTCGAAACTAGCAAGTATACTAGTCGCACAAGTAATAAAGTGATGAGTAAGATATCGTTCCCACGAGGATTGATTCTAATTAAATTTGTTATTCGAAAGCAACAATAAACTAAATGAGGGGGGTTTTGTTGATTCATTAACTAGATGAAATATTAATACAAGTAAAGAATAACACAATGCAAATTTAAACAGATTGAAAAATCAATAAGAGAAACCTGGTTAAGGGATCCTTCTCTACCACAAGATATGGATTTGCGAATTAATTGTAGAATTGTCATCCAATTACACCATTGAAATTATCAACCGTTGATAACAACAAGCTCTGTTATCCCAATCTTTCCTTACTTTGTTGTTAAATAAAACAGGCTCTTTATTTAATCTCTATCCATTAAACAACCTATAACAAGCTCTCTAAATTTAATTCAATGGATGCATTATGAAAAGAAAGACAGGTTGATCTAAGCAATAAACACACAAGCTCGGATTATTTAACTTAGGTGTATTCTCCAATTGCAATCTCTGATCACAATTTTGCTACTAAGGATTAGAAATTCAAGACAATTATGGATCAAGATTTCCAGTCTAGCAATAGACAACAACCAGATTATATTCAGTTGGCCATTCGAAATACAATCCAGCAAGCAATCATAAGCATTAGATATAGGAAAATACAAGCAAATTCAATTAGAGAATTGGATAACAACTTCTTGCACAATCAACTACAAAAACCATATCAGGGGCTTTGAAATCACCCTCAACCAATTCAGATTCAGTTACACATGTTTAGAACGTGGTAAATATAATACAACATGGAGACATTCCAGAAAATGAAAGGGAAGGGAAAAACTTAGCAAATTTGATGTAATTCTCTTTGGATTGTAGTTCTTCCTCTTTCCAAGCTTCCTTTCTCCTTCAAGAACTCCACGAGATGAAAGAATTCCAGAGCTGCAGCCTCCACCACGTTCTACCCTCTTCAAGTTATGAAAATAAAACCCTAAAATGTGTTTAAATACTCTGCTACAGTAACCTGCTACAGTGTCTCGTATTATACATGCTACAGTGATTTGTGGAATTACATTTCTATACTTCTCACACTGTTTGATTACAACTTTTGGTACACCGAATGGATTTATAAACCGTAAATTTCTCCAGAAAATAGACTTCGAGAGCTTTCCAACGGTATATAATATGTCATCGGGTTCATTGTATATCGATACAATTAAATCCGAAAATATAGTTGACTAGCAGAGGTGAAAATGAAGGGTTTTACTCCATTTTTGTGCAAGTTGCTCCAAAACTCCTACAAAATTCAAAACCACACAAAAACATAAAAATACCAAGGAATATAGCAAAGAAATATAGATGAATTGATATGAAAATGATACATAAATAGACACCTATCAAATTCCCCCACACTTAAACTTTGCTAGTCCTCGAGCAACTACGACGATACGAAACAAAAATAAATCAAAACATATTCAAAGAAAAAATTAAAACACACATGTTTTAACTTGCAAATAGGCCTCAAAGATTGTACTTAATTATAACCCAAGGAAAACTTTAAAATAATGCACTTGATCAAGAATCTCGTTACAAAGATTAGTTTCGCTCTACTTCAATTCCTCCAGTGTGTGTGTGTAGAGCCATTCTCACATAATCATTTGTAACCCGGATGAGTTTATGCATAAAAATGAATCATATTTAATACTGAAGATGTGTGTATAAATAACTAATGTAGACAAGCACAACACTAAAGATCAATTAGGGCTTTATTAAGCTTGTAACGTTTGGCTTGGGTGAAGGTATGATAAAGGATAATAATTTGGCTCAAATCACCCATTAACACATAAATCATTCAAGACTATGTAGAGCTCAACCCTATAACACAACTTTATTTCAATTCATCAGGTTACTCCCCCAAACTTATTTATAACACTCAATCTTTTTTTTTTTTTTGTAGAAAATAAAAGAAAACTACACTCCCGCACTTTGTTGTTTCATTCTTTTTAAGAACACTTAAGGGTATAGATCTCTTATTCTTCTTCTTTTGTTAACTTTTTTTTCTTTTCTTTTTCTTTTTTCACTTTCCCTCCCCTACACTTAAACAACACATTGTCCTCAATGTGTAAGTACGTGGACGATAAGTACGTGGACGATAAGTACATATTGGCTTTTTTTTCTGTTTTTTTTTTTTTACAAACACAATAGAACTCACTTGCATTGCTCATGACACATCCCAACCCCCTTTAACTTCCCAAAATCAGAACATAGCTCAAAATTTAATTGTGAATGATCTACATGCTCATAGGTAAGGGATAAACTGTTTGGAATAAATTCATTTAAGGTTAGTAAATCTTTTAGTAAGTTAACAAAGAAAAAGGCTTACAGAGGCTCAAAGGAGTAACTAGGGATCAATTTCATTCAAGGTTGGCTATTAAGGCTCAAACGGTCCAAAGATGGCCTAAATCATTTCCCTAATGTTGTACAATCTAGGATTTCGCCTCGAGTGACCATCGAACAGGTTCTAGAATTCATTGAAATCTGAAGAAACACTTAAATTGCATAAACCTTCTCTAAGGAAACAAATAACTCAGTGATCATGGCTCGGTGCTCAATGTTGTGCAAGGAATCAAAGGTAAAGCAAAAACCAATATACATTTCAAGCACACAGATCCATGCATCATTTATCATTTTCCAAGAGTTATTCTTAATTCAATCATTATCTTATCATCGACCCAAAAAATGCAAGAAAAGAGGTACGTGGCGTTGTTACACCTGAGTCAAGATTGTATATTTCAACAATCCTTAGGACCAGTAGCCCGCAGACTTAAGGTTTCCAGCCTATATACCTTTATTATGAAAGAACAAAACAAGAAACAAGACACTTCAAACAACATGAAATAAACAAACTACAGATTTATTTGAGAGAATGCGTTTCAAGGTTAAAGAAACCCCATATTCTGCCATTCTCAGGTTTTTCCACAATGTTTTTTTTTTCGAATCGAAACTGATAAAGACAAAAACATATAACAACTCTAAATTACACAAAACTAAACTTACTCATAAAATAACAAAGTCCAACAAGCCAGCAAACAAAAACAAGTCAGTTAGGATGGGTTTAAATAGTTTAGAAGTTAGCCTCGTTATTCAACCATTATGGATTGAAGAGATTCAGAATGCGTTTCAAGAGAACTTGAACTTTTTAAGCCACCACTCTAAAAACCATGATTAGAAAATATTACCTGGGGCGAAAGAAATAACCTAAAAAAAAACTCAAAAGAAATGACATGAAAAATCTCAAATAAACACACTAAAAAGAAAGTAAACAAAAACGAAGCAAACCAATAGATAGAGATTACAGATGGAGCGTTAAATCCAGTCTACGCCTTTTATTGCCTTCTCCAAACCAATCTATCCGAGCCGTTGTTGGATCAGGCGAATAGATGAATTCTTGGAGTTTATCAATTAACTCCCCTGCAGTTGAAGCTGTAACCAGGATTTGCCTCGCCAACGGTGAGATGAAGTTTTTTTCTACAGCTTGATCAAGAAAGGACAACAAACCATCAAAAAAATTATTGACATTTAACAAACCAATGGGTTTACGATGGATGTTTAGCTGTGCCCAAGAGGTGATTTGAAATATCTCCTCTAATGTACCATAACCTCCAGGCAAAGCTATAAATGCATCGGACTTAACAACCATATGTGCAATACGCTCATGCATGCTAGAGACCTGTAACTCTTCCCGATTGTATTGCCTACGATATCTCGTACAGCTAATGGTTTAGGGATAATGCCGAGAACTTTGCTCCCTCCTAGCGATGCAGCTGTCGACACACACCCCATTAACCCAAGACTACCCCCTCCATAAATCAAATGAATACCCCTCGCAGCTAATGTCCTACCAAGATCAAGAGCTGCTGTTGTAAACTCTCCATCTTTACCAAATTGCGATCCACAAAATACGCATATATTTTGGAATCGCCGAATTGGTGTTTTCTCCATTTCTAAAAGTGCTCTAAACTTGTGTAAGACAATGATGCCCGTTAGGTATTATGCGATTCAAGTGCAAGATAGGTTATAAAATGACATTTAAAAATATGTAGAATGGATATATACACGTAAAACTTTCAATTTGACACATGGGGACATAATTTCAGTGGGGGTTGCTCGATATAGATTTATCGCCCCGAGATTTGAAAAAATAGATATGCTTTCGGTGGGGTTTGACAAAACCTCCACACTTGTGTACCACGTGAAGCATGAAAAATGGAGATATACTTTCGGTGGGGTTTGACAAAGCTGCCACACTTGTCTCCCACGTGAAGCATGAAAAATAGAGATATACTTTCGGCGGAGGTTGACAAAACCTCCACACTTGTCTCCCATTTGAAGTATGAAAAGTAGAGATATATTTTCGGCGGAGGTTGACAAAACCTCCACACTTGTCTCCCACGTGCGCTTATGTCATGGGGTAGTCATATAGTTTGTCAAAAAGAAAACTTGAAATTAAAAGAATCAAAATCAACAAACAACAACAACACAAAAACAACAGTGATAATCAGATCAAACAAAACAAGAAAAAAAATAAAATAAAATTTGATAATAACAACGCGCATTCAAATATAGAAGTAGTTGTGATTGTGGCTCACATCTTCCTCTGGTTTTACGTCCAGTAAAGGCTGAAACGCCTTCTATGAGTCGGGGATTTGCTTCCCATCTAGTTTTCTTATAAACTGGCAAACAGGGTCGTTTTTAGTCAGATTCCCTGGACTATAACACTACAATTCATCACGAAATTGTGTCCATAGATTAAGCAATTCACGCTGAACAAGTCCACAAGAATGTGACTCAAGAGTTAATAAAACATTATCCAGCGACTCATTACTCAGACCATTCTTAATAAATGACAGTTTATCTTCTCTATTTCTGGACACAAAACCTAATGAACGACAAGTCTGGTTACAATTCCATCTAGCACATTTATAACATACTTGTAACCTTTTCGCTCTTCGCCTCTTGGCGTAGTAGCTCTTTCCTAGACCAGGCATGTATTTTGCGAGATTAATGTCCGGCTCACCGGACAATCTCACCTTGGCTTCGATAAGCCATCGATATCAGCAGGCACATTTAGGAGCATCAACTCCCAAAGTCTAGTCATCCGTACTTTATAAATTTTAAACACAGCATTTTGAGGAAGTGAAGGGAAATATTTACGAACGTTCGACAGAAAGATATCAGCATCCATTGAAGAGGAGACAAAGAGAGATATTACCAATAATATGATTGAGTATGTTCTTCTCCAAGATATGCACGTTTTAAACCTTCGGGCAATAGCTTCAACTCTCGTTTGGATGTTTCCTCAAGCTGTTGCACAAATGAATTCGAAGCACGAAATAATCAAATTAAACAAAAGGAAGGAAAAGAAAAGAGCAGAAACGAAACTAAAGACACATACAAGAGATAACAATACAATAGCAAACAAAAGTCAAAAACAAGTAAAAAAATATAAAAACAAATAAGACAGATGGCAAAGAGAGATAAAACCTGATTAATTTGATGGCCTATGAAAGGAATCTCCTCGAGACACAAAAATCAATCATTATTACCTCATTTTATTTTTCTTTTCTTTTTTTAATTTATTTTTCAAAAAACATTGGGTTGCCTCCCAATAAGCACTTGGTTTAATATCCTCAGCCCGACGTTGGTTCCATCATGGGAGGGTCTAATCTCCGTTGTGCTTCTCTAGTGGGCTTGGATCCTTCTTCCAACAAGAATTGGTGCATGCATATGGCTGGGCCTTGGATGTTAGCAATCGTCCACCCAATAGCTGTTTTGTGGTCTGTAAGTATTCGGACGAGTTTCTCTTCTTGTATTCATGCAAGGCCCATTTCCATTGTAACTCGCAAAGTATCATTCTCACCCAAGAATCCATGATTCAAATGATCTGGCAGTGACTTAAGCTCCAAGGTATTGGCTTTCGTCACAGAAGGAAGAAGTTTCTCATTAGATAAAGTAAATTGAATGTACGAAACATCATAACTATTTGTGGTTATTGCTATGGTCTCATCTAAGCTTGCCACAGCTTCCTCCATTTCTTTGGACACTTGTATCAAAGTTCCTGACTCATTGGAATTTTCTGTCCCTATATGCTCACTAATAGCTACATCCAATCCATTCTTGCGAGTTAACTCAAAACATTGTTGTGACAAAGAATCAATAATGTCAACTAAAAAAACAAAATGCAAGTCACTAGGGTACCTCATTGCCTCAAAAATATTGAAACATATCACCTTGCCATCAAACTCTATGATGAGAGTGTCATCATGAACATTAATCTTGGTTCTAACAGTTTTTGAGAATGGTCTCCCTAAAAGAATCAGAGTTGGATTAGGAGATGTCTCATCCTCTATTTCAAGGACATAGAAGTTTGCTGGGAAAACCAATTGATTCACCTGCACAAGCACATCTTCCGCAACTCTTTTGGGATATGCATTAAAATGATCAGCAAGTTGAATGGTAATACCAGTTTTCGCAAAAGGTCCAAGATTTAAAGAAGCATAAATAGAATGTGGCATGACATTAATAGATGCTCCTAAATCTAACATAGCTCTTTCAAACTTGGTTTTACCAATGGTGCATGGAATGGTGATCGTACCTGGATTATTGCATTTCGGAGGAATTTTTCTTTGTAGTACAGCTGAAACATTTTCCCCCACACTTACTTTCTCATTCCCTTTTAACTTTCTCTTGCTGGTGCATAACTCCTTGAGACATTTTGTATAATAAGGTACTTACTCGGTAGCATCCAGAAGTGGTATATTTATCTCGATTTTACGAGAAGTTTCCAGGATTTCTTGTTCTTGTTCATCCTTCTTCAATTTTGTCAATCTGCTAGGAAAAAGTGGAGGAATAACATAAGAAGGAATAGCAGTTTTAAGACTTACCTTAGAGGATGATGTCTTGTTCATGGTAGAAGTGGTGTCATCTTCTTCATCAGTTTGTGATTTCTTTGGCAGGACATCTAATTGCTCTCCATTTTACAAAGTTATCACACAAGCATTCTCTCTTGGATTGATCACCGTTTGAGAAGATAATTTTTCTGAGTCTTGGCCCTCGAATTTGCTCATGCTAGTAGCCAATTGTCCCATTTGATTTGCCAGGTTTTGGATACTTGCCCCAGTTTCCTGCTGGAATTGCATTGTGTTAGTGGCAAGTGCATTAACAATATCCTGGAGTGACATACCTGAGTTTTCTGGAGCTGGTTGTGGTGCTGGTTGTGGCATTGGTGGTGGTTGCATTTGAAATGGTTGCTGCACTCTAGGTTGATTAAAACCTTGTGTTGATTTGGTATGGCATTTGGGACGATTGGTTGATGATTCCAGTAACTGAAATTAGGGTGATCTTCCCATCCAGCATTGTAAGTGTTAGAGAATGGATCATACCATTGCCTTGTTTGTCCTGGAAATCCGTCCATGGCATTGGCTTGTTCCATATCTTCTTGCAAAGTTGGATACATGTCGATTGGATGCTCCATGGTAGAATATACCTCACATGCATAAGATTTCTGCATATCTCCTACAGCCATGTTTTCCACAAGAGAAGTTAACTCAAAAAGTTGTTGTTCAATGTTCAGAGTGCTTACCTCATTTACTCTCCATAGTAGTTGTGGCTCAAATCCGCCACTAAACTGATGGAAGTTTACTGACATGTCGTCTAAACACAAACAATCAAAAAAGAAAAACAAACAAAAATATGAATCAACAATGAAAACAAAATAACAAATCGATTAGAAAATCAATCCCCGGCAACGCGCCAAAAACTTGATGCGTTCGAAACTAGCAAGTATACTAGTCGCACAAGTAATAAAGTGATGAGTAAGATATCGTTCCCACGAGGATTGATTCTAATTGAATTTGTTATTCGAAAGCAACAATAAACTAAATGAGGGGGGTTTTGTTGATTGATTAACTAGATGAAATATTAATGCAAGTAAAGAATAACACAATGCAAATTTAAACAGATTGAAAAATCAATGAGAGAAACCTGGTTAAGGGATCCTTCTCTACCACAAGATATGGATTTGCGAATTAATCATAGAATTGTCATCCAATTACACCATTGAAATTATCAACCGTAGATAACAACAAGCTCTGTTATCCCAATCTTTCCTTACTTTGTTGTTAAATAAAACAGGCTCTTTATTTAATCTCTATCCATTAAACAACCTAGAACAAGCTCTCTAAATTTAATTCAATGGATGCATTACGATAAGAAAGATAGGTTGATCTAAGCAATAAACACACAAGCTCGGATTATTTAACTTTTGGTACACTGAATGGATTTATAAACCGTAAATTTCTCCAGAAAATAGACTTCGAGAGCTTTCCAACGGTATATAATATGTCATCGGGTTCATTGTATATCAATACAATTAAATCCAAAAATATAGTTGACTAGCAGAGAAGAAAATGAAGGGTTTTACTCCATTTTTGTGCAAGTTGCTCCAAAACTCCTACAAATATCAAAACCACACAAAAACATAAAAATACCAAGGAATATAGCAAAAAAATATAGATGAATTGATATGAAAATGATACATAAATAGACACCTATCGGAGAATATGAATTCACTCTTTTTGTTATGTAGCAGACTAGGAATTTTTATAACTATAATAGTCAGAATGTTGGTAGAGGTTTTGTGTATATTTCAAGTTTTTTTTTTTGGGAGATGACTGCTTGTTTGATTGAACTAATGGTTGAAGTAGCTAATGGAGTTATTTGGAGTTTGTTTGTTTTGCTGACACAACTGAAATGCTAATTGAAGTATTTGTCATTTAGCTTTGCTGGTATTTGGACCTTATATTGTCTCTTGTGTTTGTTGTTGTTGGTTAATTTTGCTTTGGTGTATTTTAGTTAATTTTGAAGTGCATAATATGCTTTTGTGTTGAAATAGCATTGCAATTGGCTTCTAGTTTAATTTTTTGCTAGATATAAGACTTTTTCTAATTGAGGATATGATTTAATGAGCATGATTTTGGTGTTGGCTTTAATGGGTACTTGTTAATTTGTAGTTATAGCTTTACTAACTTAATATTATGTTATTAATTTGTATTTGTTGACATTGCTTGTTAAGGTTTGTGTTTGTTGCATACAAATGTAAGGTTTGTGTTGCTTAAATATGCGAGTTGTATTATTAATTTGTTGTCTTTGCATGAGTTGGCCTTTTTGTGATTGTTGAGTAATAAATTGTTTTTGCTATCTAGTGTTCTTAAGGAATAGAGAGTGAAAACTGACAATTTTCTGGGATGAATTTATATAGCTTGCTAACTACAGTCAATAGAGGGAAAGAGAATATGAATTCAGTATGTAGCAAATTGGAAATTGTTAGAACTATAATAGTCAGAATGTTGGTAAAGGTTTTGTGTATATATCAAGTTTTTTTTTTGGGAGATGACTGCTTGTTTGATTAAACTAATGGTTGAAGTAGCTAATGGAGTTATTTGGAGTTCGTTTGTTTTGCTGACACAACTCAAATGCTAATGGTTGAAGTATTTGTCATTTAGCTTTGCTGGTATTTGGACCTTATGTTGTCTCTTGTGTTTGTAGTTGTTGGTTAATTTTGCTTTGGTATATTGTAGTTTATTTTGAAGTGCATATTATGCTTTTGTGTTGAAATAGCATTGCAGTTGACTTCCAGTTTAATTTTTGGCTAGATATAAGACTTTTTCTGATTGAGGATATGATTTAATGAGCATGATTTTGGTGTTGGTTTTAATGAGTACTTGTTAATTTATAGATATAGCTTTACTGACTTAATATTATGTTATTAATTTGTATTTGTTGACATTGCTTTGAGGTTTGTGTTTGTTGCTTACAAATGTAATGTTTGTGTTGCTTAAATATGTGAGTTGTATTATTAATTTGTTGCCTTTTGTCACGCCCCGCATGACACGCACATGGTTTTGCGCCAAGCTTGATCCGAAGCACGCCAAGGATTGAGATTTTGGGGCAACTGTTACGGTGATTTGGGATCCTTGTGTCGAGGAGGATTCAATGGCACAAAGATTGGGTGTGACGTTCCGGAAGTTTCTAGAAAGTTCTAAGATGTTCCAGAATGTTTCGGACACTTCTAGAATACTCCGGAAGGCCTTAGAAGCATGTGGAAGACTCTAGAAGGCCCTAGAAGATTCTGGAAGGTCATAGAAGGATGTGGAATCCTACGGAAGGTTCCAGAAGCAAGTAGAAATCTCTAGTGTCTAGGGTTCTCTAGAGATATCTAGATTAGTCTAGAGTGGTCTAGTGTGATCTAGGCATGTGTGGATGTATCTAGACTTACTTGGCCAACAAGTAAGCTTGAAAATATCTAGGAAGGGTCTAGAATATGAATGTTCTAGGTACTTGGTTGGCCAATAGGATTGCAAAATGTGGCACAATGTTAGCCACACGTTGAGGAGGTGCTTGCCTATAAATAGGGGTGAGCACTCATTTGTAAAGCAAGTCATGCAAAGTCATGGGATTCATGCTAGATTCAAGTGTTCAAGAGTCTTGCAAGCCTTGTAAACTACCTTGTGTATAGAGAATATTTCCTCACCCAAATCTCTCGTGTCCTTGTTCTCTTTCGCTTGAACCTCTCTTATAGCGATTTAAGGCTTACTTAGGTGCACTTTGGAGTGTGTTAGCGCGTAAGGCCGCACGGTCTCCGCTTGTGAAACAATAAGGCCGTGACAGTTGGTATCAGAGCTGAGGTTTGACCGAAGTTTAGTTGAGGTCCAATTGTGGGGTGTTGAGAACGAGTTTGGGGTGACACGATGGCAGAGATTCTGATCGTGAGTGAGGAAAGTAGGGGGCGTGGGGAAGCTCCCGTTGGAGGGAAGAAAACTCGTCGCCAAGAGAAGTCTCGTGACGTCATGAGCGCTATGGAGACCCGGATGGTCAAGGTGGAGCTCGCCATGGCCGATACGCTAGAGAGGCTAGATAGGCTAGAGCAAGGCGTGGAGCAAAGCGTGGAGGAGCTCAATGGCAAGGTAGAAAGCCGAGGTAATGAGCTTCAGGAATTCATGCAAAGTTCCAAGGCCGCCACCGAAGCGCTACGTCAGGAGGTTCATGCTTTCCAAGCAAGGGTGCTGGAAGTCTTGGCCAAAGTCCAAACTCAGGTAGAAGAACTGAGTACGGGATTAGGTGAGACGAAGGCTGAGGTGGCCATGCTCAAGAGGTCGATAGCGAGTGGCGCTGCGGTAGCGTCACCCACACTTACTATTCCGCGGATTGAGGTACCCAAACCCAAAGAGTATAGTGGCAAAAGGGATGCCAAGGAATTGGATAACTTCTTTTGGCACATGGAGAGGTATTTCGACGCATTCGGGATCCTAGATGAGAGGGTCAAGGTAAACACCGCAACCCTTTATCTCACGGATCTTGCAGCTAGTTGGTGGCGTCGAAAGTATGGAGAGGTTAAGAATGGCGTGTGCGTCATAGACACATGGGCAGATCCACAAAAGGAGTTGAAACGCCAATTCTATCCAGAGAATGTGTCTTTTGATGCAAGAAGACGCATGAAGGAGTTGAGGCATAAGCGCTCGATTTGTGAGTATGTGGAGGAATTTTCGGGTTTGATGCTCCAAATTGATAACATGAGTGAGGCAGATCTTCTCTTCAACTTCATGGACGGCTTGCAACCATGGGCGTACCAAGAGTTGCAAAGGCGGGGAGTGAAGGACGTCGCTACTGCACTCACCATTGCGGAGACGTTTGTCGATTACCATAAAGGTGAGTCTTCGAGACACATTGAAACTCCCTATAACCATGATAGTAATAAAGAAGAGGATAGATCCCTGCGTCATCAACATCCCCACAATGGTAGAGATAAGAGACGTGATGACCATCGTAAGAAGAACAACAAGAAGGAGTTATCGCCCAACTTGAAGTGCTTCTTGTGTAATGGTCCACATTGGGCGCGGGATTGCCCAAAGAGGCACGCGTTGACTTCTATGCTCCAGGAACGTGAGGATACACAGGAGCCAGCGCGCATGGGTGCTATCCAAGTCCTCAATTCCTTGACGCAAACCTCCACACCTCCCAAGCCACTAGACCGATCATTGATGCACTTGGAGGCACGGATCAATGGTAAGACCACAAGGGTGTTGGTCGATACGGGTGCCACGCATAACTTCATTGGTACTAGCGAGGCCAAGAGGTTAGGCCTTCGACTCAAGAAGGGGCGAGCACGGATCAAGGCGGCGAATGCGGAAGCCATACCCCTTGTGGAGTTGCTCATGGGGTTGAGCTGCAATTAGGTCCTTGGAGAGGTAAGGTCAATCTCTCCACAGCTCCCTTGGATACTTCGAATGTGGTGTTAGGCATGGACTTTTTGAGGCGCTATGATGTGATGATATGGCCTCGATGCAATGCGGTTTGCATCTCAGAGGGTGGTCCATGCATGCTTTCCACTGTAGCCACTCCAAGCTCGAACTCCATGCATCTAGGGGTGATGCAATTACAAGAGGATGGTAAAGGAGTACGCGTAGAGGAAGGCTACATGGAGGGAGGCAAGATGGCGAATAAGGTTGTCAAGTACACTGGTACACAGGCGAAGGCAACCAAAAGGCAACGTAAGCATGCGAGGAGGAAACGGCAACATGGAGGAAAGATCGCTTGCTCACAAACTTTGGTACATCCTCGAAGACGCAACGAGGGCGTCGTGAAATCAGGTGGGGGAGGATGTCACGCCCCGCGTGACACGCACATGGTTTTGCGCCAAGCTTGATCCGAAGCACGCCAAGGATTGAGATTTTGGGGCAAATGTTACGGTGATTTGGGATCCTTGTGTCGAGGAGGATTCAATGGCGCAAAGATTGAGCGTGACGTTCCGGAAGTTTCTAGAAGGTTCCAAGATGTTCCAGAATGTTCCGGACACTTCTAGAATACTCCGGAAGGCCTTAGAAGCATGTGGAAGACTCTAGAAGGCCCTAGAAGATTTTGGAAGGTCATAGAAGGATGTGGAATCCTACGGAAGGTTCCAGAAGCAAGTAGAAATCTCTAGTGTCTAGGGTTCTCTAGAGATATCTAGATTAGTCTAGAGTGGTCTAGTGTGATCTAGGCATGTGTGGATGTATCTAGACTTACTTGGCCAACAAGTAAGCTTGAAAATATCTAGGAAGGGTCTAGAATATGAATGTTCTAGGTACTTGGTTGGCCAATAGGATTACGAAATGTGGCACAATGTTAGCCACACGTTGAGGAGGTGCTTGCCTATAAATAGGAGTGAGCACTCATTTGTAAAGCAAGTCATGCAAAGTCATGGGATTCATGCTAGATTCAAGTGTTCAAGAGTCTTGCAAGCCTTGTAAACTACCTTGTGTATAGAGAATATTTCCTCACCCAAATCTCTCGTGTCCTTGTTCTCTTTCACTTGAACCTCTCTTATAGCGGTTTAAGGCTTACTTAGGCCGTGACACTTTTCTGTAATTGTTGAGTAATAACATTATTTTTGCTATCTAGGTGTTATTGTATATATATACACATATAAAACCAGATTTCTAAAAATAATAAATATATAATACGTGTCGGTTTGAATTTTAAATTTAGGTTGACACGTATTATATATTTTTTTATGTTTTCAAATATACATGTCGGCCAATAAACGACACAAGTAATATGTATGTCATACATCTAAATGAGACGTATATCCTAAATTTTAATTTATCAGTGTCACTCGATGAATGACATTACTTGGTGTCAATTCATAAGTGACACAAATGAATTAATCTATATGTCGTTTGAGGACTGACACTATATTTGTGTCACTTATGAGCAGACACATATTTAGTGAAAATCGACACCTTTATGGCAAATATTTGCTCCTTACATTCTGTTTCTGAATGACAAATATTATACATTACTTTGTGTCGGTTTGACCAAGTGACACGTATAGGAATATGTGACAGGTCACTTTATGTCGCGCAAAAACCGACATATATAATGATATATGTCATTTTTTGGCCAACATAAAAGGCCAGTTTTGTTGTAGTGGTGAATTGACATAGACTGCAAAAAGCTCTAAAGACAAATCTAAAGAAGAGGAAAGCAAACACTTTCTAACAAAATTCATTTGACAGATCTCAATCTAACCCAACCCAACCCAAACCAACTCAAATACTTAACCAATATTTTATAATCAATTACTTGGAAACCTCCCATAGTGGTCCTTCAACACTTGCATCACAAAATGCCACATCCATCCCTGACCTTATTTTCAGAAGCGCAACAGTTTCTTGCCTTGGCCATCACTAATATGTAGTGAACAGTAAGCGCTGAGTTCAATTCACTAAAAAACTTCCACGAACATGTACTAAATATTAAGCGCCAAGTACAAAATGACCAACAAAGAAGAAAATTAAAGTAAAGTAATTGGTTTTAAAAAAAAAAATCTCTTAAAGAAATAGAAAATCAGCCTTATGAACTGATTTTGATTCTTAACATTAAATGTTGATTCTGATTTTTCAACAAAGAGGAATGACCACCAGCAGCACAGTGGTCGACTTGGTGATGATGGCGGTATTGAGGATGGATGAAGACATGGGCATGGTGATGATGACATGGTGTTTATGTGGGCAAGGATGCGCTGGTGGTGGTGGACTTGGTGGGTCTCAACGATAGCGATGGATAAGGATAGGGTTGTGGTGGTGATAGCGACAGTGCTGATATGGGTGAGAACATTGCGGTGGACTTAGATGGCAATGCAGTGGTTGAGCAGACGAGCTTGATGATGGTGGCGAGGGTGTTGGTGGTGGACATAGTGGTGATGACAGTGATCTTTCGCTGGTCCTTTGATTAGTTTTTATTTTTGTTATTTTAGCTAATTTGATTTATTAATTTATGGATTGGGGTTTGAGAGTATTAGGGGGTAAGAGTAGTATAAGTATTCCATAACTATAGTTAAGGATATTTCAGTAATACAATTAGCATGGATGAAAAAGTAAGGATATTTTTGTAATTAAAATGAAAATAGATGGAAAAGTGATGTTATCTAAAAAAAAAAATTAACATAAGAATGGTCTACAATGACTTTTCGAAAAGGTAAGGGTAGGCATTAATAAAAAGTTATAGAAGGTGTACGCGCATATAATTTTCTCAAAAGGTAGGGATAGTCTATAATATTTGCCCATTAATTTCTTTATTGCCCTTGCACCATAAAAGAGCTTATCATATAATATATTCGATTCATAATCAACCAAAATACTTAAGTTTGCTAATAGGCAACTTCAAATCATACCTTAATAATGCTAATAAACTCCATTTTCATATTTCCAAAATAGAGCAATGTTGATTTTCTGATTTTTAATAAATAAATTACTCATCCAATATTTTATGCAGGATATCTAGACATACATATCTAACATCATGTAAAATTTTATAGTATTCTAAATTCTTTAAGTACCTCGAATAATTTAAGTTCTCGTATATAACAACTCTGTCAAACTATTTCTAGAATTGAACTCTTTCTATTCAAAAATACATAGCAATTCATGATTAATTCTTTAAATCATAAAAATTTCTAGATTTAAACTAGGCATCAAGACAAACAAATTAATAAGCCAAATTTCATAATTTTATGAGACCTCTAGGTACTTCATATAATTTTTTTTCTGATACTAATCTCTTATAGAAAAACTGAAATTTCAACATGGCAAAGTCAACTTCAAAAATTCATAAAAAAATCGAATACTCAATATTTTTCTATCAAACTAATTTTAATCAAACCATTGAGATATCTATTTTAACATATGCAAACTTGCGAATTAAAATCAAAGTCAATTAATTGGAAAATTTTTAAATCTATACTGTTCATAGCAAGCCTTAGGTTTTTCATCAACATCTTAAACCTTAAGATTTCAACAAATAAAGTCAAAGATATCAAGAAAAAGATGAAATACCTTGCATGAGACTTTTAATTTCGATTTTGATTTCGTTCTCTCTCTATCTTCTTTCTCTATACTCTTCCCAAAATGCCAACATATGCTCCCAAATTTACATCTATTGATGGAAATCTAATATTCAATTTAAATTAATAAAAGGGTTGTGAACTTACCTGGAAAAGCTCTCCAAAAATTCTGAAATTTCTCCACTTCCTCAGCTTGTCACAACTAGTTTCCCTCTGTTACGTTTTTCTTGCAATTACCTTCCTATTTTTGTGTCTCAAGCGGGGGAATAAGGAGGAAGGAGATGATCGGCCTGACTAATTAATTGACCGCTTGGGCTTGGGCTTCAATTAAAAGAAGTGTGGGTCGGGCATTACGTGTTCACTTGACTTCCTTTAGTATTATGTGCTCATCATGTGCTTGGAAATCTTGAATGGTGCATGCTGAATATCATGGGGCCAGTATGAGGGACCAATGCGAAGTGCAATCGCGGAGGCGCAGCGGTGGAGTGGAGTCGTGGAGTAGCAGCAGGGGAGTGGAGCTATAGGAAGCAGAGCTAGAGGTGGAGGTGGGTAGGATTCATCACGTTTAAGGAGAAGCATATTTATGTTAAAATTTAAGTTCCAAATTCAATTCGGAAATTGAAATTTAGAACAAAAAAAATTGAAGTATTTTTTTAATTTTTATAATTAAAATATTTAATTTTTATATTTTAACCAAGAGAAAAAGTTGAATGACCATATTGACCCTTCATAATCAATTGATTTACATTCATTTAACAGTAAAAGTAACATAAGGGTAGTCTATAACGAGTTTTTCAAAGCACAGGAACGAAATTTAGACAAGGGTACAAAAGATCCATACGCATGATATTAAGTCAAAATGTAAGGGTAGTCCATGACATTTTCCCATATATTATTAAAAATATACATTTTTTTATGAAACTACAATATTTTGATTTTGATTTTGTTCTATTGATTATTTGTAAATGTTTCCGTAACATATAAATTATGTAACATAGATAATACTTAAAGAAGACATATGTCAAATTACTAGTTTTCAAAGGTTTTCTATTAATAAAAAGTAACAACTTAAGACTTATTGTCCAACCTTAGAAAACAAATGGAAACATATCATTTAGATGTTGATATTCAACTAAATTTACATCTATTTAGATTTCAGGAAAAAAAATACAAAAAAGGAAAAAAAAAACACCCCCTTGGGGTATATTTGTTGGTCTTTATTTAGTAATAGACTAAATAGGTTTTATTGCATATATCTAAATAATAAGTTTAATTGTTTTATGTAAATATTTGAATTAAAATGCCTAAAATCAATATTTTGACATATATTTCCTTATAAGTATTTATGGCATATGTTTATCAGATTTCTTAATGTCATAAGCGAATTGTTTGATGAACTAATCCTTTATAAAACAAATATATAAGAAAAAATGGCACTATTGCATTATTGAAGTTATAATATTTATTATATTAATAAAAAAATTTTTTTAAGAATATCAGTTCTACTAAAATGCATAGCCTTGATAAAGATAAAATAATTCCTTATGTTTTTGTAAGGATCCTAAACTCAGTAATCTTTAGTGTTATAATCTATAATTTAACATTTATATAAATCATAAAAAGTGGGATATAATAGAAAATAGTTAAATTTTACAAGGGATAAATTTGGAACAAAATTTATACCAACTTTCTCATTCAAATAAAAACTAAAAATTTTAACTTTTTTTTCATTTGAATAAAAATATCTAATAATCAGCATTAATTAAGTTGAAAAACAAACAACCTAAAATGACTAATGACTAACATTTAATTATATTCCAAAAGGGGTAATATCTGGCCTTCAAGCCCAACCCAAAGTGCTTCACCTAGTAATGACCAATCCTTCATTATAATCCAAGGCCAAAGGCCCAATTGTCATCTCAAGCCTGGTCCATCACCCAATTCAATCATGCTGATGAAAGAAAAGTAAAGAGAGGGAGACGGGCAGTGATGGAGCTTCACGTGGGTCAGAGGGAAAAAGCAAGGAAGTAGATCCAAGGTTTTGGAAGCTATACAAGAGAAAGACCAGCGGATCTAAGTTAGAGATTATCTAGTTATGGGAGTAGCCAGCTTTGTACAGTGGATTGCAAGTGAATTGCAAGCAAAGAACAACAAGGGGGGAGGTGAACTTGAGCTTCTCGGAGAAGCAATTCCACAAAAGGAAAGCAAATCAATTGGAGGCAGCCAGAAAAAAGGTATTGATTGTAAAGTTTAGGAGCTCGAGGAAGGACCATGGGAGGAGTAACAAAATCATAAAGTTCCCTTCGAGCTCCACACAAGACACACAACTGCATCTCACTACGACTTCTCACTCTCTCTGTCTAGAATTTCTCTATTCTTTGTCTAATATGCTTGATCTGATTTCTGTCCACCAGGATCCTAACTTGGGCGTCAAAGTACCTTTTGAAGGTACCACCCCTAAAGTTTCCCAAGAACTGTTCAAGTACTGGTTAGACGGACACTAGAAGAAAAATGGGCTACGGCAACGCACATCTTGCATTGCTAAAAGGTTTTCGTAACGTGCAAGCGCCCATTGTTGCTCTTGCTGGTGCAAAAAATCAAGGACTTTTCACAACGCGTACATGTACATTGCAAAATGGTGTTGTAAAATAGCTATTGGCAACACACAATGTGCGTTGTCGAAAGACAAGAGTAATAAAAATTCAAAAACACGTAATGAGCATTATCGTAGACCTCAATAGGAACACGCAATGTGCATTACGGAATGACAAATAGGAAAAGAGTTTCAGCAACATGTATTATGTGTTGCGAAAAGTTGCATAATATGATTTTAGCAACATGTTCACGTTGCTAAATAGTGAATATGGCAACGCGTTTAGCAACGTGATTTGTGCGTTGCGAAAAGTTGCCGAAAATATTAGTAGTTGAAGATCCATTTTTTTGGTTCATTTGTAATACCTCTTTATTTTTATTCATTCACAGTACTATTTAAATGATCGAAAAACAATAAAATATAACAAAAGTAAAAATTTATTAAGATAAATATTATCGTAAATATCATAAATATAAGTACTTGTAATTAATATGTAATACAATCCTAAATGACTTAAAGAAAATAAAAACATTAGCATTGATCTTGAACTCGAAGCTCTACTACCTGAAGACCATCCTCAATGCACTCCCAGACCTTCTTCTTACCAAAAGAAGAAAGTACAAATGTTTATACTTTCTCAAGGCTCTTAAATTGAAAGACCTATAGAAAATAAAAGCCAAATAGAAAGGAGATGAAAGTTTAAATTTTGAGAGTTGGGTTTCATAAATTATGTTAAAATTGCAGCCCAAACATAATGGCCTTCAACTTTTCCACGTTTTCTCAGCAAAAGAACATAGAAAACATAAGATAAAGTAACTTCGTCAATTATCTCATCATAAGAATATAGGCAAAGAAACTAACTTGAGGTTTAGAACAAAACCAAGCCATGTCAAGTCCCTCAATTGAAGCAAAATCTTATAAAAACTACTACCGAATTGTATCAACCATCTTTGTGCATGTGTAGCTTCTTTTGATCTTCTGCAGAAAGAAAAGTTGTAAGAATTTTGGATTTGCTCTTGGCATTGTGTGTGTGTGTATCAACTGCAAATTTGTAAAGGAAATTAATTTAGAAGGCAATATTTCACTTTCAAGAGGTATTGCAATAGATGATGGACATGGCAGAAAGGCAACGCAAGGTCATCTTTGTTTAGGTAACTGAAGAAAACTGCAATCTGGACCTTCGTAATAATTATTTTGATAATTTTACCAAATAACAAGTCAATCCCTCAATAAAAAATGAATCATCTTTGTGCAGAGCAGAGGCTAATTGGTCTAAATCCCTCTCATGCACATTGCATCTAATTTGTATTATATATTAAGTGCTTAACAGAGCATAGTTTAGTGAGCTGCATATTACTTTTATTTTTTCTTCAAAGTTCTGTAAAATCAAATCTCTTCCAACAAAACATATTCTAGAAATTTTTGGAAATCAGACAACTAGCAAAAACTTAAAAGCCAACTCGAAGAGTTTGTAAAATTAATCAATAAATACCCTTCCCTTGGCCAATCAGTCATTCTAAATTTATTACAATCTTAAACTGCAAGTACGTGTAAAAGGGACAAATTAAACCTCTAATTTCCTTTCCATGTTCACATCAATCTGAGCTTACTTGGAGATCCTTTCTATATATAAAATGTTAATTAGAATCTATTAAGCTACTAACTTATTTATATAGTAAGGTAATGATAAAGAAAGAATTTGAGATGATTATGCAATATTGTTTGAGTCATAATGCACAAAAGCTTAATCAAGTATAAATAAAGAATCATGTGTCAAAAATAACCCCCAGTAGCATTTAAATTTTAGAAGACAAACTAAAAAGAAAAAAAAAAGAAAGAAAAGGAATCTATAAGCATTCTTGCAAGAACTCAGCCACTAATTCCCTTCACACCAGCTGTGACCCAAACCTAAAATGAGAAGGTTGCACAAATACCTGAAGGAGATCAAGCCATTGGAAGAAAACTCATAGGCAAATATCATTTTGTATTAATAACTAAAAATTGAGGGATGAAAATATAGTTTACAATAAGCAAGCTTAATAATAGTGCAGAAAACAGTAAAAGTGTATGCCAAATTATTATTTTTTTTTTTTTAAAAAACCCTAAAGTGAGACTCTTCACTTTAACATGGTAGATAGAATTCCGAAGCAAAGTAGATAGAATTCCTCGTTCTTGGTAATAAAGTTTTTGACATTAACCAAACAATCATGCTCATCCTCTTCAAATTAAAAAATAAGCAAATCATTACATATAAACATTAAAAATTACAACAATATAGGCAAGTCATTGTATTAATTTGCATCATTGCATGTAGTTCCAGTAGCCAACAATTACTCGAGCAAAGCAAAGGAAAAAAAATAGTACTTTTTTAATTACTCATGAACTTTGTGTCTGCAAGTACTAACTGACTTGCACATGGACTTTTAATCTCGTTTTCAACATATAAAGCTTGAATAGAGTCTCTTCATATTTTATAATAAGCTTTTGATATTTAGTTTATATTAAGTCGTTGTGCATAGGATTAATTAATAACCTTTGACATTGTCATCACTGCAAATTTGAAATTGATCTAAAGGAGGAATAACCTTTTAAAGGTAATTTCAGAGGAATATCAATGAAAATAAAAATAAAAAATCAGAATTGAGATTACAAACATAGTATTCACCTCTTCAACAACCTTTTTCTACCTCTAACTCTTTGTCCTTATCTATAAACACAAAATTAGAACAAAACAAAAAATCAAAAAACAAAAGAATTACCGCATTCAATAGACTATACATTCTAAATAATATAGTCTTTAGGTCAAATAATGTTAACTACAACTTAAGAACAAGAAGAATTAGAGTACGGATACAGAAGAGGAGGGCCGGTGAAGCCGGTCGTGAGAGGGGAGAGTGGACGAGGCCGCGAGCGTGGAGACGATGGAGTAAAGGCGACCTGCAACCGCGACGGAGACATTAAAGTGGAGGCGGGCTGCGACTACGACAACGTCGAGTGTATGCGAGGAACGGCGATGCTGCGTCGATGGTGGAGGGAAGCCGTGGAGTGGGTAATATAATAGTGGAGAAGCGCCTTAAACTGCTGTAGGAGCCGCACGCGAATTTGGGAGAAAATTATTTTGAATTTGGGGTTGAATTGCTCACGCATAAAACCACACAAAAATGGCATCCTTTGCCATATAATTAACTAACTTAAATATATTAAGTAATTTATTTTTTTATTAGTTATAATTTATTAACTAAAGATTATAAATTTAAGTATATCTATATTAAACCATAAAATTATATTATTTAAATAACATATTTAATGTTGAAAAATATTTAAATTTTCAAAATTATATACTATATAATTTTTTAAAATTCTAATTTAGCTAAATTTTTAACGTTAAAAATTTTAAATCTAATATATCTATATTTAATGTTAAAAAAATTTAAACTTTTGAAATTTCAATATTAGTTAAATTTTTTATGTTAAAAAATTTTAATTCTAATATATCTATATTAATGTTCAAAAATATTTAAAATTTTAAAATTCTAATATTAGTTAAATTTTTAATTTTAAAAAATTTTAATTTCAATAAAATAAAAAGTAAATTACAAAAAATTACAATATGACACTTCGCAACATGCAAGTTGAGCACGTTGTTGAATGTAATAGTTCTAGCAACATGCATTTTCTGCACGTTGCGAAAATCTAATAGTTTTAGCAATATGCATTTTCAGCCCGTTGCGAAATGTAATTTTTCACAACGTGCATTACATGCGTGTTGGTAAAAGCAAATTTAGAAACTTTTCACAACATAAAAGAAATACACGTTGCAGAATGCGTCATTCAGCAACATACATCAACGCGCATTGCGAAAAACGTGTTGTCGTATCCCACTTTTCTTGTAGTGAGAGGAACTTGCTGGTCTGTTGGATGTTCGTGGGGTTCTAGAAGGGTAGCTGATCCAGTCTTGTATGGGTGGAGCAAAAATCGGTTCCTTCAATTCCGACTTGAAACTTAAAAACAAACACCTCCTTAGCCTTTAAACAACTCACAGAATCCTGGAAAGTATATACAAGAGGATTCTTCGGCAAAGTCAACTAGCTTGTGATTGACATATTGAGTTTTAATTGAGTTGGGAAGGTTGGCAATGGACACAACTCATATGAATTATTCCCATTTGAATCCACAATGAATTCTATTCATTTGTTTTATTTACTCCATCATTTTTTTTTATTTTTATCCTCAACTTAAGTTATATCTATGCAATGATGAAGCTACGAAGGGGCGAGGGCAGGCCATTGCCCCTCTTGAAATTTTAAAGATTTCTAGAAAATTTTCACCTAGCCCTCACGAGTTTTTGAAAAAAGTTTATAGGTTATCACATAAACCCCATATATTTAATAATGATCTAAAACCCTCGCAATTTTAGACACCCTTATAAGTTTGAAAATTTTCAAAATCACCCCTATTAATTTAATTAGCTTTTGTTCGTCATTGTCATTTCTCATTACCTCAAATCCATAAATCCCCAAAATCTCTGATACTAGATCTTCGAGATATGGCTCTGATACCAATCTGATACCGGATCTTCGGGCTGCTGGATTATAATAGATCAGGATAGGATCTTCAAGTTGATTATCAACTCAACCAATGGCTGGAACAAATAAAATGGAACCTAACAAACACTCTTTGAAAGGGATAACAAGCTCACCACCAAAGTAAACACCAATGGGACACAGAAAATTCACCACCCAAGGATGTAAACCAAAGATACAGGGCTCAAACTAACTCACCACTCTATGGAATCCACCAAGAGATACAGAGTTAAAGGAGAAATCAGTATAAACACTGAAATTTCACTCAAATTCGAATTCAAAACTTCACTCCCTTGAATACACAACTTTAGAGCTTAAATAACTTGGAACAACCCTCCAAGCATAGGTAAAAGACAATAATTAAATGATTTCAACAATTACAACTCAACTACTACATTGACAACTCATTTATTAACTAAGACTCATAAGTAAACTCATTAGGTAATAAAGCACAACCAACTAAGCTAGAAATTCAAATTCCAACCAACTAAGCAATCAAATTCAAATTCTAGAGTAGACTTTAATGCACCATTAACTATGAACCAGCTGTGAAGAGATAGTCATAGATTCCTGCAGACAACTCCAAATGACACATTGACAAATGTGTTAGAAAGCTGACTTCAAGATCTCTTATAGCCACAAATCTTGACATTTAATTCTCTGCACAGCAATACCAGTTCTTTTACGAAATTATCCCTCATTCTGGTTCATGTGCACTCCTGACCATTGTAACAATTTGCACCCCTTGATGATCTATCATGAATCCCATGGATTGCAACACTCCTGTGTCAAGCTCCCCTGGTTGAGAAAGACTCGACCTCGAGTCTTGATTGTTGTTTTTACCAAGATAAGGACTAAGGTCAGAGACATTGAATGTGTTGGAAACACCGTAATGTTTAGGTAGCTCAACTTTGTAAGCATTCTCTCCGATGCGTTGTAAGACTTTGAATGGTCCATCAGCTCTAGGCTTCAACTCGGCATTTTTGCCTGGAGGGAACCTTTCCTTTCTAAGGTGTATTGATGCGTTTGAAACTAGCAAGTATACTAGTCGCACAAGTAATAAAGTGATAAGTAAGATATCGTTCCTACGAGGATTGATTCTAATTGAATTTGTTATTTCCGGCAACAATAAACTAAACAGGGGGGATTTTTGTTGAATGCTTTACTAAATGAAATAAGAATGCAAGTAAAGAATAACAAAACAGAAAGTAAATTTGAATGAAAAATCAATGGGAGAAAGCTGGTTAAGGGATCCTTCTCTACCACAAGATATGGATTTTGCGAATTAATTGTAGAATTGTCATCTAATTACAGCATTGAAGTTATCAACCGTAGATAATAACAAGCTTATTACCCCAATCTTTCCTTACTTTGTTGTTAAATAAAACAAGCTCTTTATTTAATCTCTATCCATTAAAAACCTAGAACAAGCTCTCTGAGTTTAATTCAATGGATGCATTATGATAAGAAAGATAGGTTGATCTAAGCAATAAACACACAAGCTCGGATTATTTAACTTAGGTTGTATTCTCCAATTGCAATCTCTGATCACAATTTTGCTACTAATGATTAGAAATTCAAGACAATTACGGATCAAGATTTCTAGTCTAGCAATAGATCAACAACCAGATTATATTCAGTTGGCCACTCAAATACAATCAGCAAGCAATCATATGCATTAAATATGGGAGAATACAAGCAACTTCAATTAGAGAATTGGATAACAATTCCTTACACAATCAACTTACAAAAACCATATCAGGGGCTTTGAAATCACCCTCAACCAATTCAGATTCAGTTACACATGTTTAAGAACGTGGTAAATACAATACAACATGGAGACATTCCAGAAAATGAAAGGGAAGGGAAAAACTTAGCAAATTTGATGTAATTCTCTTTGGATTGTAGTTCTTCCTCTTTCCAAGCTTCCTTTCTCCTTCAAGAACTCCAAGAGATGAAAGAATTCCAGAGCTGAAGCCTCCACCACGTTCTCCCCTCTTCAAGTTATGAAAATAAAACCCTAAAATGTGTTTAAATACTCTGCTACAGTAACCTGCTACAGTGTCCCGTATTATACATGCTACAGTGATGTGTGGAATTACATTTCTACACTTCTCACACTGTTTTGATTACAACTTTCGGTACACTGAATGGATTCATAAACCGTAAATTTCTCCAAAAAGTAGACTTCGAGAGCTTTTCAACGGTATATGATATGTCATCGGGTTCATTGTATATCAATACAATTAAATCCGAGAAGATGGTTGACTAGCAGAGGTGAAAATGAAGGGTTTTACTCCATTTTTGTGCAAGTTGCTCCAAAACTCCTACAAACATCAAAACACACAAAACATAAAAATACCACAGAATATAGCAAAGAAACATGGACGAATTGATATAAAAGTAATACATAAATAGACACCTATCAAATGCCCCCACACTTAGACTTTGCTAGTCCTCGAGCAACTAAAATGATACGAAACAAAACTAAACCGAAACAGAATCAACAAAAAATTAAAACACACAAATGCTTCATCTTGCAAATAGGCCTCAAAGATTGTACTTAATTATAACCCAAGGAAAACTTCAAAATAATGCACTTGATCAAGAATTTTATCTCAAAGATTAGTGTCGCTTCATTTCAATTCCTCAAGTGTGTGTGTGTAGAGCCATTCTCACCTAATCACTTGTAACCCGGATGAGTTTATGCATAAAAATGACTCATATTTAATATTGAAGATGTGTGTATAAATGAACTCCATAGGCCTGCTTTTCAAGTCACTCTCCACTAATGTAGACATGCACAACACCATGGATCAAGTAGGACTTTATTAAGCTTGTAACGTTTGGCTTGGGTGAAGGTATGATAAAGGATAATAATTTGGCTCAAATCACCCACAAACACATAAATCATTCAAGACTATGTAGAGCTCAAGCCTATAACAAAACTTCATTTCAATTCACCATGTTACTCCCCCAAACTTATTTAGAACACTCAATATTTTTTTTTTTTTTTGCACAAAACAAAAGAAAACTACACCCCCACACTTTGTTGTTTCATTCTTTTTAAGAACACTTGAGGGTATAGATCTCTTATTCTTCTTCTTTTGTTCTTTTTTTTCTTTTTTTTTTTATTATTACACTTCCCCTCCCCCACACTTAAACAACACATTGTCCTCAATGTGTAAGTACGTGGACGATAAGTACAGATTGTCTTTTTTTTCTTTTTTTTTTTTTACAAACATAATAGAACTCACTAGCATTGCTCATGACACATCCCAAACTCCTCTAACTTCCCAAAACCAGAACATAGCTCAGAATTTAATGTGAATGATCTACATGCTCATAGGTAAGGGATAAACTGTTTGGAACAAATTCATTTTAGGTTAGGAAATCTTTTAGTGAGTTAACAAAGAAAAAGGCTTACAGAGGCTAAAAAGGGTAACTAGGGATCAATTTTTGTCAAGGTTGGCTATTAAGGCTCAAACGGTCCAAAGATGGCCTAAATCATTTCCCCAATGTTGCACGGTCTAGGATTTTGCCTCGAGTGACCATCAAACAAGTTCTAGAACTCATTGAAATCTGAAGAAACATTTAAATTACATAAACTTTCTCTAAGTGAACAAAAAACTCAGTGATAATAGCTCAGTGCTCAATGTTGCGCAAGGAATCAAAACAAAGCGAAAACCAATAAACATTTCACGCACACAGA
>SNVD02010584.1:0-49031 GCA_013180625.2 Boswellia sacra
AGGACTAATTCAAGTGACGCAGAAAATATAATGGACTTATATCTAATGCTAAACTGAGAAGTGTTTACTACCTCAAATTTTCATGACTCACATACTTAAATAATATGAATGCTATTTAGGTACCTTATACAAGTCAATAAGGACATTGTCTAGTGATTCCTGGGCTTGCTTGGAACAAAGATCCCTGAAAGAGTTTATAGCTTCAATTGCTTCTTCTGCTCTATCTTGCTGCTTCAGAACCACAGCCATGTCTTTAAGGGCACTATCTACTCTATCTCCTAAATTAATTGCCTTCCAGAAGAGAACAATAGCTGCTTCCGGATCCTTCTGAACTAACTGAACTTGCATGGAAAACAAATAAGTCAATAGAAGAAATTAAAGAGAAAAACCAGTTCCAGTAATATAACACCTACAGTCAAAACAACATATTTGGAAACACCAGTACACAGAACTCTCGCTTTAAACTAATGGTAAAGGAACAGCGTAACACCTTCCCAATTTTTTTTGTCCTATATTTTACATATGAAGTGATTGGACATTAATTTAGGAAGTCAAAACAAATGCTACATTAATTCAACATTCACATGACAATTATGAATCAAGTGACATCACTTGGCATGCAAAACTGGGATAGAAACTTGGGATCCACAGTATTACTTAAAGGAACAACAGAATTGCCAATGATTGCAAGCCAAGGAGGGTTGACAAAAACCATGATTGCGTGCAATGAGAAATAAACCTGAATAGGAATTAACAAATTTATTCCGAATCTTCCCCAAAATTAGGCTATTTAATACAGATTGCCTTCATTACATCAAAGGCACTATTAGTATGAATTGTATCCTTGTTAATAGGGAAAATATAATTGACCTCCCATAAGGTTTTGTGTAGCTATAATCATACACCACGCTGTTGGAAATAGAAGAACAGTCTTATATGGATTTTAAATTTGACATAAGCCTTCTTTAAATCCATCAAATACTTGGGTAAAGTTCCTTAAAATGTGTCAAAACCATTCCAACAATCTCTACCCATTTTCCAAACCAGGGGTCAATGGAAAAATTTCACAACTTACATGATTTCTTAGTAGTTCTACAACCAGCTAGAATTGATGTTTCTTTGTCTATCCATGTTTCAACGGGTATTAGTTTTGGCAAAATTACGTATAAATACAGATGAAAATTAACCAACAAGATTTTCGACATTGTTAACAGCCTGATACAAATTAATGTGAATAACAAAATAACTACAATTTAAATTGAATTTTAACTTTTACTTCTCCACTAATATTTAATTAGGTCACAAGAGTTTGTACATCAAATTATATCGTTGTATTGTAAAATTGGTCTTAGTAGTTGCTGTGCTTAGACGTTCAAGTTGCTATATTTGACTTGTCAAACTCTAGCTTAGAAAAGTTTTTTCCAGATGAACAAAAACACCTAGCTAACTGAATATAACAAACTTTGATCACCACAACAGTTAAATACCAATTCAACTCGAGGGCGTTTCAGTAATTATCTTAAATAATAATAACAATACAAAACACTTACATAACGAGTGAGAAAAACTACGTAGCTTCATACCATTACTCTCTACCAGATTAAAGATTTAACAAATAAATAATGGACGGTCCGGTTCAACCTCAGCATTGCACCATCATATCAACGACCCACAAATGCTAGAAATCGATTACTAATAATGTAATACATGCATGCATGCGTACATGTATGCATCTATGTATGTATGTATGTATGTATGTATGTACATAACACTTAACGTACATACCTGGAGATGCTTGGCCCGAACATAGGGGCTGTCACCGGGAGGAACTTTGTGAATGACATGGTAAGCCTGCTCCTTCTTCTGACTCATTTTGCTCTTCAGAAACTCTGTTACCCTTTTCCGTTTGTTTCTCGGGAAAGACAAGTCTTTGGATTTGTAGGTGTGCAATAGAAGGGATGAATTTGAAGAACATGTAGACGGGGAATGAACCTGGACGACATCATCCCCAGATACACTTTTCGTGGATCTATTTCTTATTCAAAGGAACGCTTGCTTTTTGACACGTATGAGTTTCTACACGTGGCGTGCTGGCATTAAGCGGACGTGCCATCCCATTTTCTTCCCCTTTCACCCAAGTCAATGATGAGATTTGTATAGTACAGTCGATATACCATTTTCCTTTTTGACTTAATATCGCATATACATATCGATCGTTTAATTTTATCATAAATTTTATCTTTGTGTTTTTTAAAATATATCATAGATCCTAATATCAAATATACATATCGATCGTTTAATTTTATCATAAATTTTATCTTTGTATTTTTAAAAATATATCATAGATCTTCCTTTATTAACTTAATTATTAAATAATATCATTTTTCTATCTAATTGTATTACAATTACTAAACTCTTAACAAATAAAATAAAATATATATTTAAAAAAATAAAAAAAAAAATCTCCTCTTCTTCATCGTCGACATCTCTCTCTTTCAACTCCTCTTTCATTCTCTCTCTTTTAGTCCTTTTGGCCTCCTCCTCTCTCTCCTCTCCCTCTCCCCCACCAACACCATCCTCTCCGCCTCCTCTCCCTCTCTTCTTCCTTCCTCTCCTTTATTCCCTCATCGACAAGAGACAGGCGATGGTTTATGGTGGTTAACGTGGTGGATATCGAAAACTTTGGTAGAGCTTCTGAAGTTGTTTCGATGAGATTTTGAGGTTGGTGTAGAAGGAAAGTTTGTAGAGGAGGAGCCAATCTATGGGTTGGTGGTAAAGGTGGTCAGTGATACACCAGACGAGAATGGCAGTGGAGTAATTGTTAGTGAAGCTTACTCGGTTTTTGGCACTTTTAAGAGGCTTCTAGTGGTTGTTTGGAGTCAGTGATGAAGGGAAGTTTGATCGAAATGGTCTGATCTATCGGTTGGTGAGGGTGGTGATGTGTGATGTGTCGAACGATGCAGGTGATGGTTGGTGAGTTGCTTTGTGTTGGAGGTGTGATCTGGTGCGGTGGAGGTTGTTGGAGGTGAAAATTTTGCTTGAAATTGGGTGTATTTTTTTTAAATTCTATCTGATAGTGGTTTGGGTGGCTTTAACGTTGATCATAGGACTTGTTTTACTTGGAGTTGCTTTTTAGTTGGACTTGTTTTACTTGGATTTCATTAGCATTATTTGTTTTCAAATTGGAGGTGAATAAGTTTTATTTGTTAATGCTCAGCTAACGTACTTTTTCATGTTTTTGAGTTATAAGATTGGAAAAATTGAAAAAATAGACACAATTAGGGACCGTAGTTGAAAGTTGGACATATCCTAAAAAATTTTTATACCATAGACACTTTCTTGACAAAAAGACCCAATTACCTTTATGTATTCAATTTTTTCTCAGAGCCTTATTTCCCTCTCTTCAGACGAAAATTACCGAAACCCATCTCCCTTTCTTCAGACGAAAATTATTGAAACCCATCGACACCGCTCGAAATGCAAACCAACACGAGCATCGGTTGAGGATAGAAGCATTAAGCAAGATGATGCAGAGAGAAGCACCCATCGACACGGAGGGTCCCTAATTGTGATTTATTTGGTTGTTATTCGTTAGATTTGATTTAGTTTTTAGGGAATTTGAATTCGGGATTTGAGTTTCCGACGGATTTGTGAACTTATTTAGGGATAAATCGAGTGTTATATGTGATTTTTGTGGTTTGATGCGTGTGAAAATTGACGAAACGAGTTCTGAATCCAGTGTTATATCGCGCTGAAGAAGACACTCGACACTCGATAACTACCTGTCGAGTCGTGTCGAGTTGTGTAAAGTCGAGTGTCGAGTGGTGAAATGTCGAGTGTCGAGTGTTTGTCGAGTGGTGGTGTAGTAACGAGTGGTGGTTCGAGTATCGGATAATTGTCGAGTGGTGTAGTGTCGAGTGGCACAGTGTCGAGTGTTGAAGTGTCGAGTGTCGAGTGTTTGTCGAGTGGTGGTGTAGTGACGAGTGGTTGTGTAGTGTCGAGTGTCGGATATTTGTCGAGTGTCGAGTGTCGAGTGGGGTAATGTCGAGTGGTGTAGTGACGACACTCGACACAACACAACGCGACACTTGACACTCAACAACACTCGACAATTATCCGACACTCAACTTTACACTACTTGACACTACACCACTCGATATTTCACCACTCGACACTCGACACTACACAATCACTCGTCACTATACCACCGCTCGACAAACACTCGACACTTAACACTTCAACACTCGACATTGCACCACTCAACACTACACCACTCGACAATTATCCGATACTCGATACTACACCACCACTCGTCATTACACCACCACTCGACACTCGACATTTCACCACTTGACAAACACTCGACACTCGACATTTCACCACTAGACAAACACTCGACACTCGACATTACACAGCTCGACACGACTCGACAAGTAGTTGTCGAGTGTCGAGTGTCTTCTTCAGCGTGATATAACACTGGATTCAGAACTCGTTTCGTCTGTTTTCACACGCATCAAACCACAAAAATCATATTATAACACTCGATTTATTCCTAAATAAGTTCACAAATCCGTCGAAAACTCAAATCCCGAATTCAAATTCCCTAAAAACTAAATCAAATCTAGTGAATAATAACCAAATAAATCACAATTAGGGACCCTCAGTGTCGATGGGTGCTTCTTTCTGCGTCGTCTTGCTTGATGCTTCTATCCTCAGGCGATGCTCGTGTTGGTTTGTGTTTCGAGCGCTGTCGATGGGTTTCGGTAATTTTTGACTGAAGAGGGAAATAAGGGGAAATAAGGCTTTGGAAAAAAATTGAATATATAAGGGTAATTGAGTCTTTTTGTCAAGAAAGTGTCTATGGCATAAAAATTTTTCAGGATGTGTCCAAATTTCAACTAGGATCTCTAATTGTGTCTATTTTTTCAATTTTCCCTATAAGACTTCTGGGTTATTGCTATCATGTTGTAAATTTCTGGGATCATCAAACTTGAAATTGGTTATGGCTATACATTTTTTTAACGATTTGAAAGATTTATGGGTTTTTTAGAGAGAAAAAGAAATTTTAATTTTTATATCATAATAAAAAGAAAGTTAAATGACCAACTTAACCCTCCAAAGTCAACTTCTTTACATTCAATAACTGCAAAAGTAACAGAGTGGATTTCTGTTATGTATTTTGAAAATATAGAGATGAAATTATGACAAAATACAAACGATCTATTTGCGTGATATTAAGCCAAAAGATAAAGATACTTCACAACATTATCCCGAATCTAAATTTCATGAAATTTATATGCCCTCTCTTAGGGTTTTGTAGAAATATTAATTTCATCCTAAGGTTCGGAAAATAATCACGAAACCACCCTTGAAGCAAACTATGCAATCAAATAATAAATAACATTTGTTCGAAAGGGTAGACCTTCCAAGGGTTTGGCATATATATATATATATATATATATATATATATATATATATATATATATATAGAGTAAATTATTGATGTTAAATTTCAATCAATCAAGGGTGATGAATTTACCTCATATATTTTATGTAGTAAATTTATTTGTGATTTATAAGAGGAGATTGGGATGGAGCCACATATTGACTTGGGTAGCCAAGGCCTCAACTAGTATCTTGCTTCCTAGGAAAAGTTGGATTAAAGAGGAATGGCCATGTAATTACTTGATTGACCCCTTATTACTAGGGGTAAATCTAAAGCCCCACAGTCTTTTCAAAAATATTCACCTAAACCTTAATTATTAGTCTCTCGTTTGTTAGGACTAGGGTTGTGCATAGTCTCTACCCAACCGCCCGAACCCGACATACCAGTCATGGTATGATGGAGGTAGGATAGGGTATTGAGAGAAGCGTAAGGTGTGATAAGGTGGCAATTCAAAATACCCTCCACAGTATGGTATGATGGCTGATATTTTGAAAAAAAATTGGCAAATACCATACCATACCATACTTATTTTATAAAATTAAAAAGATGCCACATGTCATTATATAATTGGTTTATGTATAATATGTATGTGTAAGTTTTATATACCTAGGTAGAGTATATGCAGTTGCTTGATGTTTTTGTGTTGTTATGGATATGTAGTTGCTTAATTATTTGTGTTGTTATGGATAAGTAGTTGCTTGATGCTTTATGTTGTTATGAATATGTAGCTGCATACTATCATTAGATAATTGAATTTATATAGTTGGTTTATCATTTGGATACATTTATCATTTATTATATTATAGAAAGTAAGTTAAAATTAACTACATTGAATAGATTAAGGTACAAAAATTATGAATCATAGCATTAAACAATGTCAAAATAAGAACCTAATGCTTTAAAATCTTGAAAAGAAAAGTTATAAATAAGCTTTAAAATCATTAAAAAAACAGTAATGATTGGTATACAACCAAATTATATAACTTAACCTCTACAATCTCACTTGACACAAAGTCATTGGATAGGTGGGTCCCACTTTATTTGGTAAAATTAAATTAATTTATTTTTCATTTTTATCCAGCCGATGAATTCGTGTCATCTTAGATTGTATGAATTATTAAGTTATACAATTTGGTTCTATACCTAGCATTATCCTTAAAAAAAGGGTAAAACTTGATCAAAATTCTAATCAAATTTGGTCAACACTCGAAAATATCATACCATACCCTCCCCTTCCCGACCGTGAGAGGATATGGCATGGTATTTCATTCAAGAAGGGTATAGTATGGTGAAAAAAATGCAAAACCAGACCTATGACAAGTGGGGAGATGGTATGGCCATATCATACCATACCTTACCCATGCACACACCTAGTTAGGACTCCAAAAGTAAGGATATCAATTTTTTTAGGATTTTGAGTAGGATTGATTTACTGCAATTAGGCTGTTGGGTACATATAGGATACTTACAGAAGTATATTAATGAAGTCTGCACAAGGGGGTATATATAATATACTAATGTACACAACCCAAAAGACATCAGACATCATTCATATCCCTTTGCAATAACCATAATTAACCAACTAGTGGTTATAGGAGTTATTTGTAATAACTCTTTCATGTGTCTCTTGTTGAAGAGCCACATCCTTCTATGTGACATGGTTAACCATATTTATGGTGAGCCCCTTGCATGTCACCTCTCTCTCTCTCTCTCTCTCTATATATATATATATATATATATTAGATCACAAATACTAACAACTACCACTTGAGCTAATAATATATAGCTAGTTTGACTCTTCAAACTGACATTAGAATATGGTTACCTTTATTGTTATGTGTACACGAATTTTAACCATAACTAATCGTATCTAAAATTTCTTTATCAGACAACATTTTATATAAAATGACATAAATTCTCTTGAACTAGGAAATATAATATGTACCTAATTACAATTGGCGATTTCAACCAAATAAAACTATTTGACCTACATCCAAAATTTAGATCAAGTACTTCCTCTTATCCCAAGGTTTTCCTTAATATAGCTTATCGACGACTTTACGCTACGCGCCCGATGTTAAATAAACCATTCTAGATGCCTCAATAATTTTACATTCTAAAGATCTACTATAACTCTTGTTACCTCGCTAGTGTTCTCTATCATTTATCTGACCAATTTAAAATCATATAAAGTTATTTTTTTTGTTAATCTCAGGCAACCCCAAGATATTTACAATAATATCTTTATACCACATATCTGACTACACATCTAGATGATTCTCAAATCCATTGTAGTTACATACTCTCTGAACTTATCCAGAGATAATCTTTTGGTCATAAGATCAGTAACCATCTCACTAAAGGGTAAATAGTCGACTTTAATTTCACCACTCACACCATATCTTAGATATAATGATATAATATCAATGTGTTTGCCCTTAGAGCTATTTGTTCCAGTTTTAATTAAAAAAATGGTAGACTTACTATCACAAAATACATTGATTGCCTTAACAATTAAATGTAATTTGAAGCTTTCAATGAACTGCTTAGGCCATACTATAGTACTTGCCGCTGTGCTACAAGAAATATATTTAGCCTCTATGGTAGACTTAGCAACACAATTCTATTTCTTACTAAGCCAAGAAATTGCGGTTCCTCCAAATAGGAAAATAGTATCACTTGTTAACTTTCTATCATTTGAATCGCCTTTAAATTTGCATCATAATAACCAACAAGTGCTAGGTCACTTAAACCGAAACATAGTTTCATGCCTTTTGTGCCTTTCAGATATCTCATAATCCTTTTGACTGTTTGTCAATGTGCTTTACCAGGATTTGACTTATATCGACTTACTACTTCCACTACATGACATATATCTGGCTTTGTACTAGTCATTGCATACATCAAACTTCCAATCCCTTTTGCATAAGGAACATTTTGCATCTCTTGAATTTCCTTTTCAATTTTAGGACACATCTCTTTAGTAAGAGTTATGAACTTGCAGACAAGAGTACTTAAGGGTTTGCATTCTGCCATATTAAAGCGCTTAAGTACTTCATCTAGATAATTTTCTTGGTCTAGATACAATAATTTGGAAGTTCTATCTCGTATAATCTTGATACCTAAAACATAGGAGGCTTCACCTGTGTCTGTCATCTCAAATCAAGAATTAAGATATGATTCACCCATGACTTATCATATCATTGCAAACTAGCCAAGAAAATGTCATCTACATACAGTGATAAGATAGAAAACTTATCTTGGCTTTTCTAGCTATATACATAGTGATTTAGTGGATTCATTTGCTAACTTAATTCCAAAATTGCTTTATGGAATTTTAAATACCACTGCCTAGACAATTGTTTTAGTCCATAAAGAAACTTCTTTAACTTGTAGACTTTATCCTCATGACTTGTAACCATAAAGCCATCTGGTTGGATCATATAGATATCTTCCTTCAATTCACATTCAAGAAAGCTGTTTTGACATCTAATTGAAGTAATTCAAGTTCCCTCCATGTAATTATTGACATGAGCATCCTAATTGATGTAAACTTTGCCACTTGTGAATAAGTATCAACAAAGTCAAATCCAGGCTGCTGCATATAAATTTTAGCTACAAGTCTTGCCTTATATCTATCTAGGCTTCCATTTGCCTTTAATTTCTTTTTGAGAACCCATTTGCAACCTATAGGATTTATGCCTTTGGGTAAATCAACTAATTCCCAAACTTGATTTTTCTTGATGGATTCTAACTCATCAATCATGGCTTTTTTCCCACTCTTTAGAGTCTGATTGACACATCACCGTAGAATAAGATTTTGGATCCTCATCGATGGGATTTACCTTATCTAGATTAAAGACATAATGATCTCACAGTCTTGTGGATGGTTCACGTTTACATTTGCTCCTACTGGATTGTGTAGGTATGAGAGATAAGTCACCATCTAATAATGGTGGAGTTGGAGAAGTATTATCGTCATTTTTCAAAAGTGGGGGAAAATGAGAGGAAATGACAATATCAGGTGATCCATGAAACATAGCATCACAACTTTTAATCAATCCTTTTTCATAACGATAAAAGTGATAACCACTCCCACTATCTGAATACCATATAAATATACAATTCCAATTCTTTTTAATTTATCTTGTAAGGGTCTAGGAATTGGCACTTGTGCTTTATAACCCCAAATATGAAGATTAGATAAATTAGGTTTGACACCTCGCCAAAGTTCATATGATGTAAATGATTTAGCCTTTGTCTCAACTCTATTCAAAATGTAAGTAGCACTTGATAATGCCTCTCCCCATAGATGTAAAGGCATACTAGAATATTGTTACGGCACGACCAAATCACTTGCTAGAGTGGCCCAAAAATGCGCAAAGGCTTGGCAAGTCCAAGCCCATTTTCTAGAACTCTCTAGCAAGCCTCCCTTATAAATATCAAAGATATTTTTAGAAGCCTCCATGTAAATATCTAGATTCTTTTGTAAAAAGGTCTACAGAATGAATAACGGTTGTCGGATGTATTAAATCTTGGCCGTCCATTGAGGAGGTGGTTCACTATAAATACCCCTCCAAGGCTCATTTGTAAGCATTGAAAACAAGTTCTACACAAGCCATTGTAAAGAGTTCTCAAGCAATACAAAAGCTTTCTTCCTAGCAACACTTGTCTCTAACCTTCCAACACTTCTCTTCTCTTTGCCTTAAAGCTCTTAGCTCAACAATCCTAGCCTCTCAAGCTTCTTCCTAAGTGAAGCAAGCCAACATCAAGGCTTACTTAGCAACTTCTGGGTTCGAATTGTCTAAGTGCTGCGCGAGCGTGCTGCGCAACTTCTAAGCTCGTGACAGTTGGTATCAGAGCACGGTTTGAGCACTAGAGTGACATGGCATCCGAAATTGAAGTGACTATGGAAGAGCAAGTACGCGGACGTGAGGAGCAACCTTAGCCACAACCACGCCCACAAGGCAAATGTGCAAGTCCAAAGCTCCACCCGCGGAAGCCTTGGAGCCTCGTGTTGCTAGCATAGAACAAGCCATCTCGGGGATGGACAATGTGATTGAAAGTCTCACTGACCGCCTTGATGGCCTAGAGACAGACTATGGGGAGATCACTCAAGCCACAAAGTCTAGCATTCTCAAGTATAGCAAGTCTTACAAGAAGGAGCTTCAAAACCTTACACGAGAACTCCACGGCTTGCGAACCTTTGTGGAGCATGAATTGCGGGCCATCCGCGCGGAAGTGGAGGAAGTTCGCACAGAATGGGAGAGGCATCGTTGCGACCGAACTAACCCATCCTATACAAGTGATAGCGCGCTCAACACTATGCAAGTCCCTACTCCCACCACTTACCATGGCACCCACAATGCCACCGAGGTCGAGAACTTCTTATTCGGCCTTGAGCAATACTTCAAGGCCAAGGGTGTCCACAATGACGCTTCGAGAATCGGCATTGCGCCCACATTCCTACGGGATGTAGCCCAATTGTGGTGGCGTCGAAAATACGACGACGCGGGCAAGGGCATTTGTTCTCTTTGCACATGGGAGGACTTTAAAAGGGAGCTTCAGAAGCATTTCTCCCCAAGCAATGCCGAAAAGGAGGCAAGGGGCCGCCTCCATTGTCTAAAGGAAAGTGGCACCATTCGAGATTACATTAAGAAGTTTACCACCATCATCCTTGAGATCGAGGACATGTCTGACAAGGACTCCCTCTTCTACTTCCTTGATGGGCTCAAGTAGGGGTGTGCAAAAATCTCCGACCCGATCCAACCCGACCCGATCGGGTTGGTCGGGTTTTTATCGGGTCGGTATTGAATAGTAACCCGAATCGGGTTGAAATAGTCGAGTTTGAACAGTATTGGGTATTGAACGGGTTTGGATAATGTGGCTTAATAAAATTAAACCCGATCTAACCCGACTCGACCCGACCCGATCGGGTTTACATCGGGTCGGTTTTGAATAGTAACCCAAATCGGGTTAAAATAATCGGGTTTGCACAGTGTCGGGTTGTGATCGGGTTTGAAAAAACCCGACCCGACCCGTGTGCACCCCTAGGCTCAAGGATTGGGCAAGAGTTGAGCTCGAAAGGCGCGGCGTGCAAAACCTTGACGAAACTATAGCCACAGCAGAGTCCCTTATGGATTATGCTTCCCAATCCAAGGATAGAAAGGCCAGTCATGGCAAAGGTGGGGGCGAGAGGAGCGCCAAGAAGGACCATGGTCGAAAGGAAGGTGGTGCGCATAAATCTTCCAGAGGGGAAAAGCGTGACAAGCCTAGCAAAGGTAAGTCCGATGCCCCTAAACCTAATAGCCCTTGTTTTATTTGTGACGGCCCTCATTGGGTGTGAGATTGCCCAAAAAGGAAGACCCTTAATGCATTAGCGGCTCAACATGAGGGCTCACGTAGTGATGAGCCACAAGCGGAGATGGGTTCTCTTCGCACCATTAGCGCCCTTAAGAGACCCATATATGCCAAGAAGGGTCTCATGTATGTAAGCGCCACTATCAATGGGAAGAATGTGCGGGCGATGCTTGACACGGGAGCCACACACAACTTTGTTTCTATTGAAGAGGCCAAACGTTTAGGCCTCAAGTATAACAACGGAGGAGGCACCATCAAGGCGGTGAACTCACCCACCAAGGCAATAGTGGGGGTATCCAAGGCCACCTCAGTACAAATTGGTGCATGGAAGGGAAATCTCGACTTCTCTATCATCCCCATGGACGACTTTCAAGTAGTGTTGGGCATGGAGTTCTTCGACCAAGTCCATGCTTTCCCCATACCGGCCTCTAACTCCCTTAGCATTCTTGATGGGAGTCACTTGTGCATGGTCATGGTAGAACGTGTAGCCAAGGTCGAGAGCAAGATGCTATCCGCGCTACAATTCAAGCGGGGATTGAAGAAGGATCCAAGCTTCCTTGCCACAGTTTGAGAATTGAACGATGGGGAAGATGTCACCATTGCCAAGGATCCAACACCAAAAGAGGTCCAAGTCGTCCTTGAGGAATATAAGGACGTCATGCCCCAAGAACTCCCAAAGAAATTGCCGCCACGTCGAGAAGTAGACCATCAAATCGAGTTGGAGCCCGGTGCCAAGCCTCCAGCCATGGCGCCTTACCACATGGCACCACCAGAACTTACGGAGTTGAAAAAGCAACTCCAAGATCTTCTTGATGCGGGCTATATCCAACCCTTAAAAGCTCCATATGGTGCTCCCGTCCTCTTCCAAAAGAAGAAGGACGGATCTCTCCGTATGTGCATTGACTATCGAGCGCTTAACAAGATCACCATCAAGAACAAGTACCCGATTCCTCTAATTGCAGAGTTATTTGATCAACGTGGGAAGGCTCACTACTTCACAAAGCTTGATTTGAGATCGGGGTGCTACCAAGTCGCATTGCCAAGGGCGACGAACCAAAGACGGCGTGCGTTACAAAGTACGGTGCCTTTGAATTCTTAGTCATGCCATTCGGCCTCGCCAATACACCTGCCACATTTTACACTCTCATGAATAAACTATTCCATCCCTATCTCGATCAATTTGTTGTCGTGTACTTGGATGATATAGTGGTATATAGTGCCACTCTTGAAGAACACGTGCAACATCTTAAGCAGGTATTCCAAGTACTTCGGAAGCATGAACTCTACGTTAAGAAAGAAAAATGTTCTTTTGCTCAAAGAGAAGTAGAGTTCCTCGGCCACCGAATACAGGATGGGAGACTAATGATGGATCAAGCAAAGGTTAAGGCCATTCAAGAATGGGAGCCTCCGACAAAAGTTTCGGAGCTACGATCTTTCCTTGGGTTGGTGAACTACTATCGACGGTTTATCAAAAGCTACTCTACCAAGGGCGCCCCACTCACGGATCTACTTAAGAAGAACAACACATGGCATTGGACAGAAAAGTGCCAACATGCTTTCGAAGAATTAAAGAAGGCCAAATCCGAAGAACCGGTGTTGGTGTTGCCCAACCACATAAAGCTATTCGAGATGCACACGAACGCCTCCGACTTTGCCATAGGGGGAGTTCTCATGCAAGAAGGGCACCCCATTGCGTATAAGAGCCGCAAGCTAAATGATACCGAGAAACGATACACGGTCCAAGAGAAGGAAATAACGGCCATCATCCATTGTCTACGGGTTTGGCGTCACTACTTGCTTGGCTCGCACTTTGTCATTAAGACCGACAACGTGGCAACGAGCTATTTTCAAACACAAAAGAAGCTAAGCCCCAAGCAAGCTCGATGGCAAGATTTATTGGCCGAATTCAACTATAGGCTTGATACAAAGTAGGAAAGGCAAACGTTGTGGCCGATGCCCTAAGCCGCAAAGTGGAACTCGCCACTTTGAGCATGAGTCGACCACAAAGTGTGCTCATCAACTGCATCAAATAAGGCCTAGAGCATGATCCCGTAGCCAAGAACCTCCTACAATTAGCAAGTGAGGGGAAAACAAGGCGCTTTTGGCTTGATGAAGGCCTACTCCTCATAATGGGCAACCGCTTATTTGTGCTAAGACATGGAAGCTTGCGGAAAGAGATCATCAAGGAGTGCAATGACTCCAAGTAGGCTGGACACCCAGGCATGGCACGAACCCTTGCACTCGTGCAAGACTCCTACTATTGGCCCCAAATGTGGGAAGATGTGGAGAGCTATGTGAGGACGTGCCTAGTATGCCAACAAGATAAAGTCGAGCACCAACACCCAACGGGGTCGCTAGAACCCCTACCCATAGCAGAAAGGCCATGGCAAAGTGTGTCAATGGACTTCATTGTGGCCTTGCCAAAGTCCGAGGGGTATGGGAGCATCATGGTGGTGGTTGATCGATTTAGCAAATATGCCACCTTCATACTCGTCTCTGCGGATTGCACTGCGGACGAAGCCGCTCGAGCGTTTCTCAAGCACATTGTGAAACTATGGGGAGTTTCACAAAACATCGTAAGTGATCGAGATCCTCGCTTTACTGGTCGCTTTTAGAGGGAGCTCTTCAAGCTATTGGGGACCGACTTGAGCTTCTCAACAAGCTTCCACCCCCAAACCGACGGGCAAATCGAGCGCATCAATGCCTTACTTGAGCTATACTTGAGGCATTATGTGAGCGCTCACCAGCATGATTGGGCAAAGTTGCTAGATGTTGCCCAATTCTCGTATAACCTCCAACGAAGTGAGGCTACCGGCAAAAGTCCCTTCGAGATTGTAACTGGACAACAACCAATAACACCAAATGCCATAGCCTCAACATACGAAGGGAAAAGTCTAGCGGCCTACAAGCTTGCGAAGGAATGGCATGAACAAGCCGACATTACGAGAGCATGCTTGGACAAGGCCGCCAAACGAATGAAGAAATGGGCAGACACAAGGAGGCAGCACTTCACATTTCAAGAGGGAGACTTGGTGCTTGTGAAGCTATTACCCCAACAATTCAAGTCTCTACGTAAAGTGCACAAGGGGTTGGTGAGGAAATACGAAGGCCCCTTCCTAATTGTCAAGCGAGTGGGCGAAGTCTCCTATCAAGTTCGACTACCCCCAACCTCAAGATCCACTCGGTCTTCTATGTTAGCTTCCTCAAGCCATACCATGAAGACAAGGAAGATCGAAGCAGGAGCAAGTCCAAGAGAGCGCCAACAGCTGTCGTCACCGCATTCGACAAGAATGTGGAGTGCATCATTGCGGATCGAGTGATACAAAGGAGAGGAGTTCCACCATATGTTGAAGACTTAGTGAAGTGGAAAGACCTCCCAGACAGCGAAGCAAGCTGGGAACGTGAAGATACCTTGTGGCAATTTGGCGAACACATCCAACGCTACAAGGAGGAGAGCGCACCGAGGACGTCGCGAAAATAGGTGGGGGAGGATGTTACGGCCCGCCCAAATCGCTTGCTAGAGTGGCCCAAAAATGTGCAAAGGCTTGGCAAGTCCAAGCCCATTTTCTAGAACTCTCTAGCAAGCCTCCCTTGTAAATATCAAAGATATTTTTAGAAGCCTCCATGTAAATATCTAGATTCATTTGTAGAAAGGTCTAGAGAATGAATAACGGTCGTCGGATGTATTAAATCTTGGCCGTCCATTGAGGAGGTGGTTCACTATAAATACCCCTCCAAGGCTCATTTGTAAGCATTGAAAACAAGTTCTACACAAGCCATTATAAAGAGTTCTCAAGCAATACAAAAGCTTTCTTCCTAGCAACACTTGTCTCTAACCTTCCAACACTTGTCTTCTCTTTGTCTTAAAGCTCTTAGCTCAACGATCCTAGCCTCTCAAGCTTCTTCTTAAGTGAAGCAAGCCAACATCAAGGCTTACTTACCAACTTCCGGGTTCGAGTTGCTAAGTGTCGCACGAGCGTGCTGCGCAACTTCTAAGCTCGTGACAATATGCTAACATGGATCAAACCATATCCATTAGAGTTCGATTGCATCTTTTAGCAATCCTCTTTTTTTGTGGACTCTAGAGCATAATATAACTATGTTGTATCCCCTATGTTTGCAAAATGAATAAAAGGATTCATATTCACCACCACACTCACTATGTAAGGTTTTAATGGATCTTCCTAATTAAGTTTCAACTTTTAATTTATAATCCTGAAATTTCTCTAAAGCTATGGATTTATGCTTCAAAAGATAAACGTGACTGTAAGTAGAGAAATCATCAATCAAAGCAATAAAATATTCCATTCCTTTATGTGTCTTAACTCTCATAGGTCCACATAAATATAAATGAATTACCTTAAGTAAATCAGATGATTGCCAATGAGACGAGAAAGGTTTTCTTGAGAATTTTCCTTTAACACATGATTCACAAATGTTAAAGTTATCTGGATTTACCTTAGGTATTTAACCTTTATGATGCATGCACAACATTTTATTCTTATTTATGTGACCTAACTTAAAGTGTCATAATAAAGTAGAATTTGAAGAATTAGACACAAGAGCATGCTTAAAGGAGTAATTGTCTTTATTAATACTAGAAATGGAATACATATTATCGATACGAAGCCCACTCAAAAGTAGCACTCTTAAATTTAATTTCAAACCCCTTTTTGTCCAAAACAGAAACAGAAACTAAATTTCTTCTAATTGTAGAAGCAAACAAAACTTTTTTTAAAATGATAGTAGAAGAATCTATGGTGAATTTACAATATCCGTTACCCAGAACATCGACATATTATTACCCATATACAAACGATGTTCTCCTTTTTCTTGATCTTGGATAGAAATGAAGAGAGATTTATCCTTGCAAACATGTCTAGTTGCACCACAATCCATTCACTAGTGATTATCATATTCAACAACAAGTGCTTCAGAGATTGTTAAAATCACTTCCTCGGAAATAGTACCATTTTGCTTATGACAAGGGCATTTAGCCTTCATGTGACCAATCTCACCACAAATAAAACACCTCTTCTTGCATTTCTTTGTTGTGCTATTTGCTATTGTTGTTCTTCCCTTTGGAATGTTTCTTTCATTTTTGAAGCTATTCTACCTCGGGCTAATTAGAACTTTCTGTTATAAGGAGATTGTTGCTACTTTCTTTCTTTCTACGTTTCATTCTAACTTTTTCAATAGCCAATAGAGCAAGAAGAGTCATCATAGACAACTCCTTTTGGCTATAAGTTAAAGAAGTTACCACATGATCCCAAGAAAATGGTAAACTGTTCAATAATGTCAACACTTGCATTTTATCAGGAATCTCATGACCAGTATTAGATAGTTCTTTAGCAAGAATCTTAAGATTCATAATATGATCTACCATGCTGTCATCGTCGGACATACGTGTCTTATCATATTGCTTCAAATGCAATTGGATATATGTCTTAGATTTGGGACCGTACTTGTCCTATAAAACATCAGTGATTTTCTTTGTAGTGTCGAAACCCTCGTACAAAGGAAATAAATCATCCTGCATATGGTTCAAGATAGTAGCCTTAGCTAAGTCATTATCTTTCTCCCATTTAGCCTATTATGGGTCGCCTACAATAGGTCTATCCTTTTGCAAGGTGTAGTAGGTATGTTCATGTGTTAATAAATATGAGATTCGTCGCTTCCAAATACGAAAGTTATTAGTACCAAGTCTTTCAACTCTAACACTTTCAATTTGGTTTTTAGTGGCCATGGTCTAAAATTATTAACTTACACCAATAACCAAGAAAACACTTTCAATAATATTTAGTCAACAACAATTCCAATCCAACACTTCCAACAACAACAAGAAATCACCAATAATAAAAAACAATAATATCGACTGCTAATAATATTTAAAATGTGGCTACAAATGTGTAGTATAACACTTATTTGAATATTATAATAAAATCTAATAGATAGACTTACAACTGACAGGGTAGTATTAGTCGACATTGATAATTACTTAGCCTGGTCTGATGATGTGGCACCCTTAGATTGCATAGAGTGGCAGATTCCGGATCCTCAGTTTTTTGGAAATTTTGGAGATGCCCGAAAAAGGTTTTGGAATCACAGTGTGTCAAATCCATCGATAATCGTAAAGGTCTTGGACCATGCAAAACATAATTAGAAGTCAACTGCCATGCTACCAAATCAGGTATTGTAAACCTGATATTTTTCTTGCAGGTGGGAAGCCAAAAACTCATTGGAAAAGTTGCTCGAATTGGGGCCTCACAATATGTCTGCTGTTGATTTGGACGAGGGCCACCAAAATAACCAAAAAGGTGACTCTGTGAAAATTTGAGGCCATATATCAATTCCATAGGCCAAATAACCTTAGGTGCCAAATTGGGCTGAAATCATACTACTTCTAGGCCCTGAACCGTTCCAAAATTGAATGGGTGGTCGAGCCGAACCAAAAATGGTTCAATATGATTCAATTGGGCTGGTTTGGTTTGTTGATGTGGCAAGTTAAAGCAATCATAAGCCTGGTCACCGCAGTCAAAAGAGTAGTCAACACCAACAGGAACACGTGGGTCAACATCCCAGTCCGGTTCGTCAAAGCGTGGAGCACAGGTTGGCTGGAGGGTGTGAGAGATGTGCGAGGCAAAGACAAAGTGCCTGACGAACTAGCGTTGTCAGATGTGTGACAAGGACGGTTCACACAAAAATAGACGGCTGTCTGGAGCGTGGACGAAATGCAGGGGCCTGAATGTAATTTTTGGCGTGTGAACTGCACTCGCAAACCAATTTTCTTGCAATTACACCCTTGCGCGAAGAGTTCAGATTTTTATTTTTTCACCAAAACCCCTACGCCTCTGGAAATGCGATTTTTCAGAACTTTCTTCAGAATTTCGTTCGGATCTTATTCTGAATCAATTTCCTTCTTTTTTAAATTGTCACCAAAGCTTCTTCAACAGCAGCACCTTTTCCTTTATCCAAAAGATTAATTTTTGACAAAGGACTACAACTTGGAGGAAAATGTCTAATTAATTGAACATGCCTCCTGACTTTGATAAAATTTGGCTTTGCTGAGTTTGAAGATTCACCAATGTAATATTGACTGTTTTTGAATTCTTTTTCAACACAATTCACATCAATTGGATATGAATTAAAATTAGAATTCTCTTATGTATAACTCTGCATAAATACTTCAAAAGATCCAGTAACCTGGTTCTGATACCACTGCAGGATTTTGAGTAGGATTGATTTACTACGATTAGGTTGTTGGGTATATACAGGGTAATTATAGAAGTATATTCATTATGCCTACACTAAAGGGGTATACATAATATACCAATGGACACAGCCCAAAAGACATCAGACATCATTAATATCCCTTTATAATAATCATAATTAATCAACTAGTGATTATAGGAGTTATTGCAAATAACTCCTTCATGTGTCTCTTGTTGAAGAGACACATCCCTCTATGTGACATGGTACACCATATTTATGGTGAACCCCACCATATAGAACCATGCATGTCACCTATATATATATTAGATCACAAATACTAACAATTTTAACTATCCTATACAAAGTATCTAAAATAAAATATAATATAATGATTTGCTTTGTTTATTCAACTTTTTTTTTCGGGAATAATGTTACATTTTGGTGTGGTTTTGGTGGGTTTATGAATGTATAGTAATCGAACTGGATAGAATAATTATAATAGCACTTTTTTTCCTTTAAAATATGTGGTTTAGTTGGGTATTTGCTTTGTTTAGAGATCTAAATGAATTTTCGCAGTTTAAACACTATTAAACTCCGATGAAACCGAAGAAAGAGAATATAAGAATTATTTACATTTCAGTACATTGTTTTGATGTTAAGAAATTGAATAGAAAAAGAAAGGCTAGAGATTATTTAAGCATAAAAAAGTAATTTTAATATTTTATAAATAACAATATGGTATCAACTTAACGGAATGGAGACTAGCAAAGGGGTTTGAGTTAATATTTTTGAAAACACTAGGCCTTTTTTTACCCCCAATATTTCTCAAATATTTTTTTTTTCTCTTTAATCATTGTTATGATCATATATTGCATAGAATAAATTAAATTTTAGGGTAGTTACATGATATTTAGTTAACTACACGGGACTTCCCAACTATTCAAAAATATTCACAGACCCCCTAGACATTAGTCGCCGTTCAGGTAACTCATCCCCGTTTTTTTTTTTTTTAATTGTCAAAGTTTGCAATGATCAAATTGCCCTTCAAATAAGTTCAACAAGCGCACCTTTTCATTAGATTTTTCCTTCTTTTTCTTCCTTCTATTTTCTCACCAAACTCAAATCTCAAGCACGAACATATCCCATAATCCAAAAACCCAAGTTCAAATGATTACAAGTCAAATAAACTCAAATAATTCCACCACTTAGAGAAACAAATTGAAGAAAACAAATGAAGATTTGAAGACTTTCGTTGATCCATGAAAATAAATGGCAATAATACTCCATAAGTTTAGGCAAAGATCCTTTGTTTTACTCTCACCTACAATGGCTCATTAAGGAACCTAACTTCATAAAAAGTTCCCTTCACAATTACTTAGCACAACGTTCTATGGACTCCAGTATAATAAACCTCGTTTCAGTCTACCAGTATCACACAATTATAACATAGATTTAGTAAATTTAGGGTAAGTTTGATGCGCTGTAAAACGCTGGATAGTATAGTATTAAGAAATTGTATTGTGTTTGGACAGATTTTGAATAGGATTGGATAGCACTGTAGCGACACTGTAGCGATACTATTTGCATAAGATTTGAGCATTTCTATACCAAGCCTACATATGGGTTAACATCATATAAGCTTATTTTTGTCTAAATTTTTACTAATAAATACATAAAATTATATAAAGAAAATAATTAAATAATTTATTAAGTATTTAAATAAAAATTAATTATTTAAATAAACAAAATTTTAATTTCTTATTTTAAAAATAATTTAAAATACTATTTAATTTATACTTTTCATATTAAAATTCTCTTTTGTGTTTTATGTAATATAATATTCTACTAAACATAATATAATATTATGTCTTATCCAACCTTAGCTTATATAATCCAATCCAATCCAATCCAATCCAATCCAATGTTATCATATGCACTATTATACAGCGCGTCAAACATACCTTTAGTGATTATCACTTATCACTATTTCAAGGTCTTTGAATCGAAGATCTATTAAGCATAGAGATCCAACACAAAGTTGACCCGATTGAGCTTTTAGTTTATTTTTCTTCACATTTACTTGAATATAAGGCATTTAATTGGTGTGATTTGGTGTTTGATTGGTGTTACAATGGCGGCTAACAATAGTGGCTAGGGTACATAGAAGAAATCGAAACAAAACCAAACGGGGTAATATCATTAAATACCCTTCAGGTTTTTCTTAATATCATTCAAAAACCAACTTTAATGTTTGTATTACTGCACTCCTGAAACTATCACTTTTTTTTTTATATAAAAAAAGCCAAATAACGAAATTCATCAGTTATCAAAACAACAAAAATTTTAAAAGACAATATTACCCTTACTGACATAAATCTTATCCATTAGAAACCCTAATTCAAAATAGCTTAGCGTCTGGCCTTGTTGCTAGAAGATATGGCTTTATCTTTTTTTTTTTTTTTGTCTTTTGGATTGTAAGTAATTGTGGAAAGTCGTCAATTTTTGGATTTTCCAAATGATCTTGTGAGTTTGAAGGCTTCAACCAAGGGACTCTTTCCTTTTGCCCTGTTTTCATTTTTTTTAAATTGTTAATTTTCTTTTGTTTTGCTTGCTGGCTAAATGATTATCATCTTATGTAGATAACAATTAATATTCTTCGCAAAGGAAATGCAAGCAATTAGCAACTAACATGGAAGGAACAATGTCTCTTTTTTTCAGCCTTATTTTTGTGTATGCTTACGTTTTGATTCTAAAAAGTAAGTTTATGTTTAGGAAATGGTGATTGCCACGGTGGTTGTGTGGTGGGGCCGTGGCCATAGTCGAATCTAGTTGATGCTTGAGCATAGACTCTTTGACTACTAACTATTAATTAAATGAGATTCCTATTTTATACTTCTCTGTTGGTCTGGGACTGGGGATAATCTATTGGTTGGGGTTTTTTGATAAAAAAGATGATAGTTTCAGGAATGTAGTGATACAATCGTCAACGTAGGTTTTTGAATGATATTAAGGGAAACTTGAATGGTAATTAGTGATATCAACCCAAAAGCAAACCAACCCGATTGGTTTCCTTTAGTTTTACGCTTTAGTTTTTAAATTGATTAGTTTGACTATAGGAGGAACTGATCGCTGTAACTCGGTTTGCTGTTTGGGTGTTGCGGTTCGGCCAAACCAAACCGCATTGCATGCATTTTTTAAATAATCTAAAAAGCCACGTGATTGATTAGCATATAATTGTATATAGACCTTACCATGTCCACTGCCACCTTATCCCGAATTTAGTTTCTAAATTCCCCAAATTCAGTTTTTCAAAAAAAAAAAAAAAAAACCTAAATCTATACTATCTCACCCATGCATCTTTGTGACTAGACGCTCTTGTTCATCTCACCTATGATAAAGAGTAATATGCCATTTTTAGACCTCTACATCATTGGCTGTATTATCTTTTGACTAATGAGTTTGTTCTCTACTCAGACCATGGAGCCTTAAAATACCTTCAATCCCAAAAACAATTGAATGAGAGACATGTCAAACGGTTTGAGTTCCTTAAAATGCTTACCTTTGTTTTTATACGTAGGCATGGAGAGGATAGTAAGATAGCTAATGCCCTTAGTAGAATCATGTACGTTCTACAAACCATAAGGAGAAAATCTAATCATCTTCCCACTGAAATAAACTCTAAGATAATGCTAGAATATTCCATTATTGATGTTATAACATATATTTGCATATAATTCTTGGATGGTAGTGTCTTTACGAGATGATTAGGTTTATTAACAGTTTCTACCATGAATGTTCATCAAGCAATTTTTCAAAACCAAATTCATTGAAGTCATCAACCTTTATAGGGGTTTCCAGGATAATATTATGTTTTGAAAAAAAAAAAATCTTATTGAAGACTTTCTTCGCATCTTCATCAAAGAATCGAGTAGTCATGGCTCCATGTGACATTTTCCAATTGAGTTCAAAGATTTTTTAGAAGTCTTCAATGCCATTTGTGGATCCTTCTTGACTTGTTGCTAAATTTTTTTGATTGTCTGAAGACTGAGACATGTTGTTAGATGCAGAACAATCGGTTGAAGCCATGATCATGAATCTAAGAGAGCTTAACACTGAAGAAGTAGTGAAGAAAAAGGGCAAAATGGAAGCAATTGATATGTTGAATGAAGAAATCGTACAAATCACATTAACATATAGATGTCGTAATAAAAATCCTATGTTAGTTCAAATATTGTTTTGATAAATTCCTAATGCACATCAAATTAATAACACTAATCAAATTAGGAATAGATAAATTAATGCATTTTCATATTTAATAAAAGAAGAAAATCTAAAAAAAATCTATATATGCATTACTTTAATTATAAAATAAATATTATATTGAAAAGGATTTAAATTTACACCCCACCCCCCCCCCCCCCCCCCCCCCCCCACCAAAAAAAAAAAAAAGACAAATCAAATGACTAAATGTTCTCTCCTTGAACTTGTGCATTAATGTGGAAATTAAACTGAGACACCAAGAAACTAATTAAATCTAGTATTTCTGCTATTTTACAAATTTCTCCTCAAACCAAGTTCACTGACATGGCATACAAACTTGCCACATAGAACCTTTCACTTTATTTTCCAATCTAAGTCAAATGCCTATTAGACGTTTATTTTAGTTACAAAACATAAAAATCAAAAAACAATTATAATAACTTTAATAGATATCTTGATATCATATGATCCTTTCTAAAGAAATATGCATCAAACTGAACAAACTATACTTAAACAAAATTAAAATGTTGTACTATCATTACTTTTGCATGATTATGCCTTTTTCTCCGTTTTAATGGTCAACCTTAGCATATTTCCCAAATACACAAAAGTTAATCTTAATGGATCTTTGGTCAAATATAGTAGCTTTCACACATGTATAGAGGTAGTCATTTTCCATTTGAACAGGTGGCCTCAACATATTTCTTAGATACATAAGAGGTTATTTTCAATTGGATAGCTTTCACATATCATATATTGGTAAGCCTCTTTGTATTTTGCATCTTTTGCTTTAATTTACGAGTAACATCTTGCAAATATTAACATAAAAATCAGCCTAAACATACTTAATTAGAAGCTACCTTATGATTTTTCAAATATAAAAGCATAACAAAAATTGTTTTCGATTAGATAGCTTAAAAACACCAGTGCCTTTCTTAGTTTTTCTAACTTTGTTGAGTCTAATGTCTTTGTGAACAAGTCGGTTAATTTTTTTGTAGATGTAACGCTTAACATAGATAATCTTTGATTCAACAAGTTTCTGGATGAAATTTCTATCATCACTTATCTAATTGATATTGAATAGATTAGCTTTCAAACTTTAAACATTGTTAAGGTTAAGAAGATCATCAACACACAATGTTTCTTTACCAATGACACTATTGTAGCCACTAGAATTTTTAGGCTTGAGGATGAAATGAAGCTAAATATCGAGCAAAGAAAATGACCAAAATGCCCTTGAGAGTCAAGAAGAGAAGGGTGAAAAGAAGTTCGTGAAGAGTCTTGAAAACTAATGTATGACTTCAAAAAATCATAAAATCCAAGAGGAATCTGATGATGTGCCATATATCGTTGTGAAGCTACGGATGTCTAATTTTCATTGAAATTTAGGATCATGAATCGGAGTTGAATTCTAAAAGTTATGCATGATCGAAGGAACAAAGGTTCAAAGGCACTACATCGAAGGATGATAAAAAAGGAAAGGGCCGAAAGGAAATTGGCCGGCCAGCCATCAGGCAGTTGCCCGGCTGTTGGCCAATGGTCGGGCGTCCATCAGATGGTTGCTCGACTGTCTAGAGATGGTCACCTGGCCCTTTTTGGTTTATTTTCAGAAGTTAGCTTGAAAAACTTCCTTTTTCGTCTGTACCCCCTCTCCTATATAAATCCTACTCCTTTCACTTTGCAATTCATACGGATTGTCGAATACAATCACCTCTTTCTCCCTCTTGAAGACACGCTTAAGAATTTGAGAAGTCTTTTCCAATATAACATTTTAGGCGTTCTGTTGCTTTAAACCTGGAAAGGATACGTCTTGGAAGTAGAATTTTGTTTACCCTCCTATTCTCCCTTTTACTTTTCTTGCTTACAAAAAGCAAGTTTAGGGTTTTGTCTTATGCTTAGGAGCATATTTAGGGTGTTTATGAATTGTTCTAACCCCATTTGTTTTGCAAGATGGATAAGCGTGTCAAGGTAAGTCCGGGAACTTTCCTTTTTTAGAATCATGCATAGAAGTTTACTTTCTTTGCGAATGCTTAGAATCATGATTATGAGAACATGTTTAGAATCATGCTTAAGAGCACATGATTAAATCATGCTAGGAAAACTTATTTGCTTTGATGAATGCTAGGAAATATCATAGAATAGGTAGAATTACCATTTTCTTGTTTGAGTTAGGCTAGAATATGACATGATTAGGCTAGAATATGCCATGAATACTATGTTTTAGCTAGAAATGCCATGGTGATACATGATATGAATTATGCTAGAGTAGCTAAAGGTAGAATTGCCATGATAGAATTTATCAAAATTTAGGCTAGAATGCCATGATATTAGATTATGGCTTTGCATGATTTATGAATTTCTGTGTATTTAGAAGTGTAATTGTATGATGCCATGAAGTGATGGTGGACCCACATTAATGGTGAGAAACTGTCACTTAGGATGAATACTTGAATAACATGAATATGCATGTAGAGACTTGATAGACGTTGAATAGACTCACAAATGATGGTGAGGAATTCATTATCTATCGAGTCTCACCTTGAATGCTTATGTAAAAATTTATAATATGCATGAATGTGCAATGGATTGTATGTATGAATGAGATATTTGAAGTGTTAAAGTAGAATTTACTTTATTGTTAAATTACAATTGTTGTAATCCTTTCCCCTTCCCCCATGTATGAAAGGAAATGTATTATATTCTCCTCCCCCTTTCTTTTTATGAATATACAATTGTCATTGATTGAATAATCACCTCATATGCTTAATGAACATTACAAAAATGAGAATGTGTGCATAAAATGAACAACATTAAGCAGACTAAGTAACAACTCGAGTTATTCCTACTTGGTATTTCCCAGGTGGAGGCCAGATTTACACCCGGACGAGTTGAAAGGCTTGTACCTAACTTCTCGAACCCATCTCTAAAGGGATGAGGGTAGTTTAGGTCCTGAAGCGAGAGATCAAATTGCCCTCATTCATTCCCAAATGAATAATTGAGTGGTGAATCCTTTCTCTAGACGTGCCCACAGCTCGTTTGTGTTCCCTTAAGTCTCGAAAGAGGCTTTGACATAGTGTCGTGGTTGCAAACGCTCTAGCAGGATGAAAACCCCGTTCACAGTGGTGATTCCACTAGGGATAAGAGAAGTTGATTTCGATGGAAATACCAAATCCTATTACCTCATGTTGATATAGTGAGTCCTTGCATCACTACACTTTTGCACACAATGAGCACAAATTGCCTAAAACTAGCCATGTGGCATTGGCATGAGAAGTCTTTGGCTCAATTCAACCCCTAGATGACTCATGTTGGTTTCACCACCTTTGAGCACGTTCCATTGAATTGGTATAAAAAGAGACCGACCCAAGGGGGCATCTCTCGCTCGAAGGAGCCTAGACCATTAGGCCCTTGAGACTCAAGCCCATATAGATGACTTTAGAAATTTCCAATAGGATGAATATCCAAAACCCATGTTGAAATGCATGTCTATGGATGTAAATTCCCCATGATTAGAATAACATCAACTTGAAACGTCATAAAACCATGAACAAATGCCACATGTCAAGTCACCCATAAGAATAAAATGGGAACATGTGCCATGAGTTAAGGTTATCATGACATTTTGAAAACCATGTTATGATAATTATGAAGAATCAAATATCGACTTGAATGTTAGAATTATGAGAGAGAATCTCGTATTTCCACATCCCATCATGATGTCTTGGGAATAAAGCCTGAAATCCTAGGAGAAGAGACTCGACTTCACGTGTGTGGGACGAATAAGGTTGAAAGGCTGAAAGCGTGTCTATGCCGTTGTATGAGCATGCATCATCTCATGCATACATGCATGCATGCATGGCATTAACACTTTTGTTTTGCAGCCATCATAGCTTGGGTTAGACGAGGTGGTCGTTTGATAAGGCAAAAGGAATCAATTAACAAGATAGCTGCACCCAATAACAACAATGTTGAAATGGCTCAAGTGAGGGTTGACATCACTACACTCCAACAGCAAATGGCCCAACTCATTGAATCTTTACGGAATGGGCCCAACTGCATGAACCAATCTCCACCCGAGGGTAATGGCGATGGTGATGGTGAAACCAGCCAAGGCAGAAATAGGGGGAAGAACCCCATCAGCCATGAAGAACCTGAATTTGTCAACCAATTAGCCAAAGACATGGAAAAGGTCCAATACCTTTTGAAGAAGAAGGGACTGAAAGGGGTCGAAGACCTGGATGACATCTTGCTTATTTGAGACTAAGGGTTGCCTCCAAAGTTTTGTCTACCAGACTTGCCTAAGTTCAACGAAGAAGGGAATCCCAAAACATATTTGAGGCAGTATGCAACCATCATGGCTACTACTTCTTTGACGAAGGGCACATTTTGAAATACTTCATGCTATCCTTAGAAGATGTTATGGTAGAATGGTATCATGATCTCCCAAAGAGAGTTTGAGAAGATTGGGAGGAACTTTCTCAATAGTTTGTGGAATAGTATTGCCATAATACCCAACTGGTAGTAACTTTGAGGGATTTGAAGATGACGAGACAAAAGCCCAACGAGACTTTTTTGGAGTACTTAGTTTGTTAGAGGGCCAAAGATACCAAGATGACCATAAGGCCCATGGAGAAGGACCAGGTTTGGATGGTGATCAATGGAGCCTATGCTTTTATCAGTGATAGACTAGCGGATTTCCCTATCAAAACATTTGAAGACTTGTATGACTTAAGCATGCAAATAGAAGAATTAGAGTCTAGATAGAAGAAAAGCACTCATGGCTACCCTCGAAGAAATCAAGGGTAGTATCACCACTTTAGTAGGCCTGGCATGAAGCACATAGAGGTGAAAGTGGTTGCTCCACAAAGAAGATTCATTCGTTTGGGAAGGCCACTTTTCAAAATCTTTGGAAGATTGAGAGCTGAAGAGATCATGCAACCATTACCACCAAGAAAGCTTCCAAACCCACTACCAAGGAATTGGAGGCATCATGAGAAATGCGAATTCCATCAAGTGATTGGTCACAAGACTGATGATTGCACTTGCCTTCGCCATGAGATCCAAGATTTAATTGACAAGGGTCAGATTTTTGACACAAAAAGCAACCCATTACCTAACTAAAACAGGGTGCCTTCTCCATCAACCAACATGATTGGATCGGGCTTGACTAAGGAGCAAGTTATGAATTCCTTCGAGGAGTGTAGATCAAGTAGAGCCGAGAGAGCCGAGAGAAGGAAGAAGTTCAAGCTAGAACAAACCGCTAGAAAGGTGGTCCCAATGAAGAAGCTCAAGGCCAAAGATCCCAAAGAAGAAAAACCCAAGGAGATCATTGAAAGGGTGGAAGATGACCTAGTTCCTTTGGCAGCCAAGATTCACACCAAGAAAGGTGGATGGACCAACATTATAGTAAAAAGGGTCAAGCGAAGCTTAGAACCTGAACTGTGAATCTCAGTGACTAAAAAGAAAAGGAGCCCCAAGGGGAAGAAGAAGAAGAAGTTGAAGTGACACCCATAAAAAAGAAGCCTATGCCATTAAGCTCATTTGCCAAGAAGTGGATGGCTAGAAAAGGGCTAGAAAAGGCCCACTACCTAGGAGATTCAAGGTGAAGAAGGGTAGTGAAGCTAGGAAAGGGAAACGTGATAAAAGTCTTATGAGGAGAGAGAGCTTGCCTAGAAAGGTGTAACAACGTGAGAGTCATGGGAATTTGGATGACATCCCTCAAGTCAAGCTTCCAAACTTTTGGGCTGACTTTGGTAGTGATAACAAAGAAACACATGAGGGAGAAACATTCAGGGGTGAGAGAAAGAATGTCCAAGGAGTAAAAATGAGTGGTAGATTTTACCCTAAGAAGGAAACAGCGAAACCAACTGAGAAGACAGTTGAGAAGGGCAAAGAAGTTGCCAATGAAGAAGCTAGAGAAGAAGAGGATCAAGTGATCAAACAATTAAAGAAAACCCAAGCGAATGTTAGCATTTGGGATCTACTTGTTTCATCCCAAAAGCTTAGAAAAACCATGCATGGCAAAGGCCTTGGTGGAGGTAAAGATATCGATGGCTATCACTACTAGTGAAATGCTGACCGCCTTGATTGGAGGAACACCCAAAGGGGTAAGAGAAAGAGGGAAAATCACCTTTACGGATGAAGATCTACCATTTGAAGAGATAAACCATAATAAGCCATTGTTCATCACCACAGAGATTGGTGGGAAGACGTCTCTTTGTATCATAGTGGATGATGGGTCCGCTATCAATTTTGTGCTTATAAAGATATTGCACAAGTACGGAGTCAGTAAAGATGAGCTTGAGCCTTATGAGATGGTGATCAAGGCTTATAACGATTCAAAGATGAGTGCCATAGGAATCATTAAAGCCTTAGTAAAGACTGAGCCAATTGAAGTGATAATAGAATTCACAATCCTCAACATTCCAGTTATATTTGCTACCTTGTTAGGACGAGCATGGTTTCCATCCGCTATAAGGAGTTCCTTCCACTTTACATCAGAAAATCCCATTCAGTGTGGTTGGGGAGATCATAACCATTCATGCAGCCTCAACAATTGCACCAGTTGCTTTGAGTGTGAAGGTTGGAAAAATACCTTACATGGGTGGCTTTTAAGTAGCCATGATTGATGAAGTCAGCCCAATCATTACTGGAATAATGAAGAAACAAGGGTACATGTCAGGAACTGGACTTAGGAGAAATAGATGCGACCTACCATCTTTTTCAGTCTTCAAAGATAAGACCTCTAGAAGAGGGTTAGGCTATGAATCTGAAGAGAAAGAAGATGTTAAGCCCAAGAAAGGGAAATTCATCAAATTTTTCAAGGCCCAATATACTAAGTATGTAGGAGCTGCTGAACCATGGGTTTTCAAGAGAATGTTGAAGCTCAGATTTGAGATCTTCAGAGATATCCTTCAGACAAGAGTCTCCAAGGGGGATGACTTGGAGGGAAAGATGGAGAAGATGACCATTAAGGAGGAAAAGCCTCAAGAACAAGCACCGCCAATGAACTAGTCCGTCAACCTAGTTGCTTTCATCAAGGAAGGAATTAAAAGTGTATCCTATAAAGATGTATTTGTACCCAACCTCTTTGAAGAAGAGGAAATTGTTTATTTTTCAAAGTTTAATGCAATGAACAATAATTTTGCTTACTTGTTTGATGTCTTTCCTAATGGTGTTATACATCATAATTTGCATTTCACTAGCATATTTGAAATTCATACCATTCAAACTCATGACATCAATCTTGGTACAATCGAAAAACCTAAGAACATAAGCATTGCACTTGATACAACTCCTAAAGAGAGAGAGAAATTTGAAAAATTATTAAAGAAACATGAAGAAGTCTTCGCCTAGTCCTATGACGACATGCTCGAAATCGATAGAAGTATCATTGAGCATACAATTTTGACTTATCCGCATATGAAACCGGTTAAGTAGAAGTTAAGAAGAATGAGGCCAGAGTGGGCTTAGAAAATTAAAGAGGAAGTCTCTAAACAAATTGAAGCCAAGTTTCTAGAAGTGGTGAAGTATCCAGAATGGTTAGCCAACATTGTGCCAGTACCAAAGAAGGATGGAAGGGTCTGAATGTGTGTGGATTACTGAGACTCGAACAAGGCCTCACCAAAGTATGATTTTACTTTGCCCGATATCGATATATTGGTAGATAGCCCTACCGCCAGTGTGATGTTCTCTTTTGTAGATGGGTTTTTTGGATACAATCAGATAATGATGGCCAATGAAGACAAGATGAACACAACCTTCATTACAAAATGGGAAACTTATTGCTACAAGGTGATGCCCTTTGGTTTGAAGAATGTAGGGGCTACTTACCAACAAATGGCGACAGTGCTATTCCATGATATGATGCATTAAGAGTTAGAAGTTTATGTAGATGACATGATGGTGAAGTTCGAGACTCGAGAGGGTCACTTTGGAGCCTTAAATAAATTCCTAGAAAGGGCGAAGAACAAGTTGTGGCTAAATCCAAAAAAGTGTGTCTTCGGAGTTTCCTCAGGGAAGTTGCTAGGTTTGTAGTTGGCAAGAAAAGGACAGAAATGAATCCAGAGAAGGTGAAGGCCATTACAGAGATGCCACCACCTAAGACCAAAAAAGAAGTTCGAGGGTTTCTGGGGAAGATCCAGTACATCAGTCAATTTATCGCTAAACTAACAATCGTTTGTGCACTGATCTTTAGGCTTTTGAAGAAGAATCAGCTGGTAGAATGGAATGATCAGTGCAAAGAATCATTCAAAAGAATTAAGAAGTACTTGCAGAACCCACCAGTTTTGAGACCGCCAAAAATTGGGAAGAATTTAATTCTTTACTTGGCCTTGGAGGACGAGGCTATCGGTGCAATGCTAGCACAAAAAGATAAGAAAGGTGTGGAGCATGCCATCTATCTTAGTAAGAAGCTACTACCATATGAGACAAAGTATAGCTATATGGAGAAAACCTGTTTAGCCATGGTCTGGCTCTCAAAGAAATTGAGGCACTATTTTCAGTCTTACAAAATTAAGATTGTCTCAAAGAAGGATTTAATAAAGTATCACTACGAGGCACCAGCATTGGTGGGGAAGCTAGCAAGATGGCTGGTACAGTTATCAAAATTCGACATTGAATATGTTACCAAGAAGGTGGTGAAAGGAAGAATAGTAACAGAATTCTTGGCCATGAACCCAGTGGATGACAATGAACTATAGGAGTTAGAATTACCAGATGAACATTTGGGGGTAATCTCGATAGTGGGATGAAGAATATTCTTTGATAAAGCTGTTAATTGTAACGGTGCTCGAATAGGAGTTATTCTAGTGTCACCAACTGAAGAAGTCATCCTATTGGCCATGGCCGAGTATGAAGCTTGCGCCTTCAGTTTAGAAATTGTAATTGCCATGGGTGTTGGTAAAGAAGAAGTATAGGGAGATACCAAGCTAGTCATCTCTCAAGCCAACGAAGATTAGGATTTTCGAGAAGGGAAGCTAAAGCCTTACCTTGAGCACATCAAAAGGTTGATTGGGAGGTTTAAGCAGTGCACCTTTACTCATCTTCCTAGAAGTGAGAATCTGATGGCTGACGCATTAGCTTCGTTGACATCAGTATGGGCACACAAGAATTATTGGTGAGACCAATCACGATATCACAAGCATGGGCTCCTTGTTACATAGAGCCTTATGTAACGGAAGTTAGAGCGGATAAGAAGCCATGGTTCTATAACTTAAAGAAATATATGGAAGAGAGGAGTTTGCCTAAGGTGGCCAACTAGAAGGATAGGGCTGTGTTATGTAAACTGACCCAACAATTTACTTGTCATCAGGGGATGATGTATAAGAAAATACTGGAAGGGATGCAACTGAGGTGTGTGGATGAAAAAGAAGCAAGGAGACTTATGGAAGAAATCTATAGTGGAGTATGTGGGCCACATATGAATGGGCTAGTGCTTGCAAGGAAGATCATGAGGCAAAGATTTTATTGGCTAACGATGGAGACAAACTATGTCCGATTTATGAAGAAGCGTCACCAATGCCAGATTAATGAAAACTTGATCTATCAACCACCTTTGGAACTACAAGGGATGACTGCATTATGGCACTTTGCTACATGGGGCATCGATATTATAGGCGAAATAAAGCTATCAGTCTCTAATGGACATCGGTATGTGGTGGTGGCGATCAACTACTTCACTAAATAGATAGAAGTTGAGTCTTATACTAAGTTAAGGGCGAAGCAAATGGCAAAATTCATTGAGAAGAACATCATATATAGATTTGGGATACAACACCATGTCATGACTGACAATGGGGTTCATTTTCAGGCTGAGACTAGGGCTTTGTTCAAGATGTACAGAAATGGACACCATAAGTCATCTCCATATCAGCCACAAGCCAATAGGGGGTAAAAGCAGCTAATGAGAACCTTAAGAAGATGTTGGCAAAGGTGGTATAGACATACAAAGATTGGGTAGAGAAGTTGTTGTTTGTGTTATAGGGTTATAGAACGACACCCAGAAGTTTAACTAGCAAGATCCCGTTCTCGTTGATATATGGTTTAGAAGCGGTCCTACCAATCAAGATAGAAATGAAATAGTGAGAGTCCTAATTGAAGCAGAAGTTTCGAAGAGGAGTGGACTCATAATAGATATGAACAATTGACCGTGATTGATGAGAAAAGAATGAAGGGCAGGTATCATATGCAGCTATACCAGAAATGGGTTGCTTGAGCCCTTAACAAAAGAATAAAGGCAAGGAAGTTCAAAGAAGGAGAATTGGTCCTCAAACAAGCGAGACCAGTTGTGTTTGATCCAAGAGGAAAGTTTAAACCCAACTAGGAGGGTCCATTTGTTGTGACAAAGGTCATGTCCGGCGGAGCTATCATTTTATCAGATATGGAAGGGAATGAGTTCACTGAGCCCATCAACATGGACAAGCTAAAGAAGTATTACTTAGAAAAAAAAGGAAGAAAGTGAGAGGAAAAATAATTAATTAAAAAACTAGAAATGGCTGATTGATGACAGGAGTTGTATCATTGTGCACATATTACTCGAAGAACAGAGATTGTATTTTTATTAATGAAATGAAACTGCTTGGAACAAATATGTTTTTTGAAATGTCCTATTACTTTGCATAACAACAGAAAGGAAAATCGAACATCTAAGTCAATCATGGAACTAACAATGTCGTCTCTACCTCTTTGATGGACTACGAATAAACTCACTGTATCGCTCACGGCACTACCCAACTCGAATAACAGGATCAAGAATGGAAGCCTGAAAGGTCACCTAGTGCTTGTATAATCGTCTGTTTCAAAATCAGGATCATGAAATAGATTCCTCTCAGTGATGCGATGTGCCCAAGAATCCTCACACAGTCTAGATAACGTGCAAATAGTGTCCTAAGATCGAAAGTAGTTAGTGAGTCCACAACCTTTGCTTCTAACCATACTATCGATGCAATGTGGTAGGATCATAGAATTAACTATGGGTGAAAACTATTAGAGGCACGCATGCAATATATGTCCCTATGGTCACATGCTCCAGCCTCCACCATGGTCAGTGCCAGCAAATCTGAGTATCAAGAATGACTCGAAGCCAGTCAATCCAAGAAGAACATCTCTCAAGTCTCCTCTCATATAAAGCCGAGGGCTGTAATGAGAAATATCCCTTTTGGGAGGTGCTGGAATGGATAACCTCTCTTGGAACCAAATTTGAGAAAAAAAAGAAAAAATAATAATAAGAAGAAAAAAAGCCTGCTAAGTCAAAAACTCGAAAAAGGCGGCTTAGGCAACAGTTAAGGCAAGCCGCTAAGCTGAAAACCCAAAAAGGGCAGTTTAGGCAAAAATTAAGGCATGAGAAAAAAGAAGAGTCCACTGAGTTGAAAACCCAAAAAAGGCAGCTCAAGCAAAAGTTAGGGCAAGCTCGCAAAGTCGAAAACCCATAAAAGGGCGGCTTAGGGAAAAGTTAGAGCATCAAAAAATATATATATTACATAAGAAAAACCTGAAGTAACGGAAGACTGCCACTAAATCTCTGACTTGGATCCGTCTTGACACAATCCAATCCAATCAATTTCTTAGTCAAAATCAAGGGAACTGCTATGAAATTGGGACCCATATGAGGAATGATGGTCACAAGATTTGGATCTCCAAGGCCGTCTGGCGAGATTAGTAGAAACTGTGCAGGAAGACAGAATTGAAAAAGGCAAAGCCAACCAGATGAAACCCTATCCATCATCCTGAGCAATGGCATGATGGAGGATAATGTCACTGTACCACCCCTGGTATGAATACCTATGGTGGAAATCGGGAAGTCGAAGAACTGGGCAAGATCAGATGCTGATGGTGTTTGGATAGTGGGCAGAATTAGGCTCTTAGAACTGGGTGAATGATGACCGAGTATGACAAAAAATTTCTCATAAATAGGGCAAAGCTCCTACCCGTTGAAGCGGAAGACGTGATCGTGAGAATCCCAAAAAGTTGCACAATCCTTCAGAAAAGGGATGTCGAACTTAACGTGACGAAGGAACTTCCGATGATAGAGATCGACAAGGTCGAGTTGTTTCCAATCCTCATCCCTTAGAGGCCTTAGAAAGGGCTGGAGGATCTGGAGACAAGCTTCAGATGAAAAACACGAAGAAGTGTTAATGTGAAGAAAGAAACCTTGAGAAACGAGAGAAAAGGTACATAGAAGTAGTCGAAAGGAATAGCACTTAAACAGTGCACAAATCAAGACACAATAGGGAAGAATTGTCTAAGAACCACTGGCCAGCCATCTAACTACTGGCCAGTTGTTGCATGATAGCCAGTCGGCTGCCAGATAATTGCCCGGCGGTCTGATGGTCGACCAACGGCTATTAGGGCTAATAAGCCCCTTAGCCCTCCTCTTACGCGATCCTTCGACGTTTGGAACGCGTACTGACAAACATTTTCGAGTGTGTAGCTTCCAGATTTTGTAGTGTTGTTCAGAATTAAATAACTGATGATGTAGAAACAAATTTGAATAAATTTGGATACAAATTTGATGTAAATTCAGTACAATATGCAAAATGTATGTAATCAGAAATAAAAAAGTTTCACTAAATCGTTGAAATAGATTTGATTGTACATCATGAAAGTTCACACGTGAAAGCAAAATAAACAAAGAAAAATCATGATGAAAGCCAGTGGTGACAATCCTCACTCATCACCATCATTGTCAATATCGAAGAAGAAAGTAGCGACCTGAGCCTAGAGGCACTCCACCTCATGCTGCAGACGAGTGCAAACAAGAAAATCGTATAGTTAGAAGAACTATTAAGATAGAAATCATACATACATGAATTATAGAAGGACACCTTACCTGATACTGGTGAGACATTTGTAAGACATACCCATGGGAAGCAGCTTGCATGCAAAAAACCCGCTCCATGGAAGATTGTGGCATCTACATTGCATTGCATTCGTATTAGTGATAAATGAAAGAGAATTTGAGAAATGAACAATCAGGAAACTTACCAAAGTGGTGTCCTGTGGAACAAAAGGAACGGGCATGCTCGGATCCTCAGTGATCACGTGGCTGTGGATCGATCCATTGTTATCCCACGTGTAGACGACATTACTCGGGTAAGCCTGAAGATCACCAATCACATGACTAGTTGTAGTAGTTGGGGTAGCTGAAGAAGCTGGAGGAGGAGATGGGTGTTGAGCCGTTGTAGAAAAAGAGGTCGAAGTGCTTGTACCTAAAGAGGAGGCTTTCGATCTCTTCCCACGATGAACAAAAGAACTACTTGAGCTACTAGACATCGTCGAAGGGTGAGGACTGTCGACAACAGAACGATCGGGCCTAGTATACAACAGGGTAGTTTGAGCCCATTCAAAATAAGGAGTCCATGTCAATGAATCTTGATAGTACTCAAGTGAAACCGGTCGTGTGGACTGATACCTCTAGCTCCATAACTAAGTCAGCTAAATCAATCATCAGAACCGATGGTGGAGGAGGAACCAAACGATGTGTCAGGCCTCAACTAGTCCCACACGCGATCACTCAGATACCACATCATGTTGTTCACAAAAGGAAGGAGGATGCAGTATATGTTGAAAGGGACAACAATTCTCATAGCTATGGACCAATTCTCCTCGGGACCTCACCACTCAGAATGAATCTGTAAAAGAATAAAAAAAACATGGTAAGAATAATGTATAAATGAAATATTGATTATAATTTCTTTGTTACCTTGTCCTAGGTCAATGTGTGAATGTAATCACGAAAGGAGTCTAACACGTGAGATCTCTTGAGCTCCGCACAACGTGCAGCCCATCTCTTCATCCCAGGGAAAGAAGAATCCTCACTAGCAGGAAGAGGAGATGGTAGAACTCCCAACTCATACGCCCATATCTATCTTGGATGATACGAAATCAGAAAAGGGAGTCATGAAGATAAAACATGAAGGTATGAAAAGGAAAGAAGTTACCACAATAAGTGCAGCAAATCCAGGAACCTTGACAATGCCTTAACAAGCCTGATCTAAGCCAATATATATCTGATCAAGAGCAGTGCGACTCTACTCAAAATATTTCACGCGATCAAGATCCTCGAGGGCAGGAAGTAAAGTCAAAGCAGTGGTGATCGACGCATTAGAGAAGAGTGTCATACCCAGTAGATAAACTATGAAGCCGTGAGCATACTGATCCACCTCGACAAGAGTCAAATCAGACCTCCGTTTCCAATATTCCTGGAAGGGAACATATTGAATGGAACATTGTTCTTGAATTTCACCTCACACCCAAGAAGATCTTGGATCAATCTATGCTGATCCGCTGAGTACGTAATAGAGGTATTAATAGGAATTGGATTACCACCGCATGGAAGACCGATCAAGGCAGCAATATCTAAAGGCATAATAGTCATCTCACCGAACAAAAGATGGAATGTGTGGGTCTTATCTGTCCACCTCTTGCACAAAGTGGCTAATGCCCAACGATCAGTGTACCAGTGAGCACGCGAAGGACAAGTGATGAACTCATAGAAACTGATATCGATGATCCTTCTCCTTACTACATCATTCTCTATCTCTAAAAACCAACTATGGGCTCTAAAAAATGCCCCACACATCCTGTTCTCATATAGTCCTAAAGCAAGAAATTGAAGTCTCTATATGAATGCAAGCCTAAATACATTCGAAGAATCTAACTTGCCAAGTTGGGCTAGATGACCTACCATTAAAAAGAAGAAGTTGAGATGAACACGTAGAAAAAAATTGGAAGCAAATTGGATGAAAAACAAAAAAATTATGTGCGAAAGAAACGCGAATGGAAGAAAGGGCTTTATAACGGCCTCCAACCACCAGCCAACGGTCAGACAGCTGGGCGATTGTTGACCAATTGTCGGGTGGCAGTCAGACAACAAGGTGGCTATGATGCATTCGAAACTAGCAAGTATACTAGTCGCACAAGTAATAAAGTGATGAGTAAGATATCATTCCCACGAGGATTAATTCTAATTGAATTTGTTATTTTCCAGCAACAATAAACTAAATAAGGGGGGTTTTATTGAATGATTAACTAAATGAACTAAGAATACAAATGAAGAATAACAAAACAGAAAGTTAATTTGAGTGAAAAATCAATGAGAGAAACCTGGTTAAGGGATCCTTCTCTGCTATAAGATATGGATTTGCTAATTAATCATAGAATTGTCATCCAATTACACCATTGAAATTATCAACCGTAGATAACAACAAGCTCTGTTATCCCAATCTTTCCTTACTTTGTTGTTAAATAAAACAAGCTCTTTATTTAATCTCTATCCATTAAACAACCTAGAACAAGCTCTCTAAGTTTAATTCAATGGATGCATTATGATAAGAAAGATAGGTTGATCTAAGCAATAAACACACAAGCTCGGATTATTTAACTTAGGTTGTATTCTCCAATTGCAATCTCTGATCACAATTTTGCTACTAATGATTAGAAATTCAAGACAATTACGGATCAAGATTTCTAGTCTAGCAATAGACAACATCCAGATTATATTCAGTTGGCCACCCAAATACAATCAGCAAGCAATCATAAGCATTAAATATGGGAAAATACAAGCAACTTCAATTAGAGAATTGGATAACAATTCTTACACAATCAACTTACAAAAACCATATCAGGGGCTTTGAAATCACCCTCAACCAATTCAGATTCAGTTACACATGTTTAAGAACGTGGTAAATACAATACAACATGGAGACATTCCAGAAAATGAAAGGGAAGGGAAAAACTTAGCAAATTTGATGTAATTCTCTTTGGATTGTAGTTCTTCCTCTTTCCAAGCTTCCTTTCTCCTTCAAGAACTCCAAGAGATGAAAGAATTCCAGAGCTGCAGCCTCTACCACGTTCTCCCCTCTTCAAGTTATGAAAATAAAACCCTAAAATGTGTTTAAATACTCTGCTACAGTAACGTGCTACAGTGTCCCGTATTATACATGCTACAGTGATGTGTGGAATTACATTTCTACACTTCTCACACTGTTTTGATTACAACTTTCGGTACACTGAATGGATTCATAAACCGTAAATTTCTCCAAAAAGTAGACTTCGAGAGCTTTTCAACGGTATATGATATGTCATCGGGTTCATTGTATATCAATACAATTAAATCCGAGAAGATGGTTGACTAGCAGAGGTGAAAATGAAGGGTTTTACTCCATTTTTGTGCAAGTTGCTCCAAAACTCCTACAAACATCAAAACCACACAAAAACATAAAAATACCAAGGAATATAGCAAAGAAACATGGACGAATTGATATGAAAATGATATATAAATAGACACTTATCAGGCTATCAGATAGCCGGCCAACAAACCCCCAAATAAGGGGCCAAATGGGAAAGAGAGAAAAGGAAAAAGAAAGAAAGAAATAAAAAGAAAAGAGAGAAAGAAAAAAAAAGAAGAGAAGAAGAAACGAAGAGAGGAAAGAGAGAAAGAAATAAGAAAAGAGAAAAGAAAAGAAGGGAATTACTCATCAACCTTAAGACACTTCCAACAGAATCGGTGACAAGTACACGACCATGGCAATGGTTTAGCAACTCAAAAAGAAATAAGAGCAACCTCAGTCGATGGAATCTTCGATCGGAATCACATGAAAAAATTCCTCCAGATACTAGAAAGTAATTTGTTGAAGAACGCACCAAAACAAGGTAAAAATTTGGATTAATTTTTTACATCATTAAGAAATTTTTGAATTTTGTAGAATCCAGAGCTCCCTAATGAAGAACGGTGAATGTAAGGAAAGTCAAGAATGAAGAATGTCCAAACACGATCAAGAGATTTTTCCCCAGTGGATTAAAAGAAATCAAGAATAGAAGCTTGGGCATGAAACCCATTAAATACAAAATCTGAAGGAGATTAAGGAAAGTTGAAGAATAGTTAGAAGGAGAGCATGAAACCTAGCGAATGCAAAGTCTGAAGAAATCAAAGAAGATATGAACGGTACTTAGTCGAAGGCTCAAAGAAGAAGAAGGTCTAAAGACCGCAAAGCAGTGCATAATAGAAGTTTTCCCGATGGGCATGCATTAGAAGGAAACCCTAAGAAGTAGGTGCACTTAAGAGTATTTTAAGCCCTTAGAATAAGCACAAGCCTTAAGAAGAGGCACACTGAAGAGTGTTGAAAGTCCTAAGAAGTAAGTGCACTTAAGAGTGTTCGAAGCCCTTAGAATAGGTGCATTGAAGAGTGTTACTAAACCCTAAGATGCAGGTGTACTGAAGAGTGTTTTATCACAATATTGTAAGGATGCTTTTTAGCCTTTGAATGGGCACATTTGCCCTTAGATGGGCACATCCGCCCTTAAATGGGCACGCTTACCTTAGATAGGCACGTTCGCTCTTGGATGGGTAACTTTGCCCTTGAATGGGCAAACTTGCCTTAGATAGACACGTTCACCCTTGGATGGGTACCTCAGCCCTTGAATGGGCACACTCACCTTAGATAGGCATATTCATCTTTAGATGGGCACATTAGTCCCTGAATGGACACACACTTTGCACAAATAGAAGGGAGTGGCGAGAAAGTTTGAAAAAAGGAGGATGAAAATAAAGACGATGAGAAAGAAGAAAGAAAGACGGAGTGAGAATACTTTGTCGACTTTTGTGTCTCACAAACCACTTCAAGTAGTGGGTAAGCTGTAGACATTGGATTTTTAAGGCTCGGGGATGAAATGAAGATAAATGTTGAGCAAAGAAAATGACCAAAATGCCCTTAAGAGTCAAGAAGAGAAGGGTGAAAAGAAGTTGGTGAAAAGTCTCAAAAACTAATATATGATTTCAAAAAATCACGAAAAATAATCCAAGAGGAATCTAATGATGCATCATATATCGTTGCGAAGCTATGGATGTCTAGTTTTTATATAAATTTATAGATCACAAATCAGACTTGAAATCCAAAAGTTATACACGATTGAAGGAACAAAGGTTTGAAAGGACTACATCAAAGGATGATAAAAAAGGAAATGGCCGAAAGGAAATTGGTCGGCCAGCCATCAAACAGTCGCCTGGCCATTTGATAGCTGCCTAGCTGTTGGCCAATGGTCGAGCATCCATCAGATGGTCGTCTGGTCATCTTTGGTTTATTTTCGGAAGTTAGCTTGAAAAACTTCCTTTTTCATCTGCACCCCTCTCTTATATATACCCTACTCCTTTCACTTTGTAATTCACACGAATTGTCGAATACAATCATCTCTTTCTCCCTTTTGAACACACGCTCAAGAATTTGAGAAGTCTTTTCTAGTATAATTTTTTAGGCGTTCTATTGCTCTAAACCCGGATAGGATACGTCTTGAGAGTAGAATTCTCTCCTCCCTCCTATTCTCCCTTTTACTTTTCGTGCTTAGAAAAAGCATTTTTAGGGTTTTATTTTATGCTTAAGAAGATGTTTAGGGTTATTATGAATTGTTCTAACCGCACTTGCTTTGTAAGATGGATAGGCGTGTCGAGGTAAATTTATAAACTTTCCTTTTTTTGAATCATGCTTAGGAATTTACTTTTTTTGCAAATGCTTAGAATCATGATTAGGAGAACATGTTTATAATCATACTTAAGAGCACATGATTAAAATCATACTAGGAAAACTTACTTGCTTTGATGAATGCTAGGAAATAGCATAGAATAGGTAGAATTACCATTTTGCCTTGAATGCTATGATTAGTGATTGTTTGAATTAGGCTAGAATATGCTATGAATACTATGAATTAGGCTAGAATATGCCATGAATACTATGTTTTAGGCTAGAAATGCCATAATGATATATGATATGAATTATGCTAGAGTAGATATAGGTAGAATTGTCATAATAGAATTTATCAAAATTTAGGCTAGAATGCCAGATATTAGATTATGGCTTTGTATGATTTATGAATATTTGTGTGTTTAATAGTGTAATTGTATGATGCCATAAAGTGACAGTGGACCCACATTGATGGACAGGGACCATCATTTAGGATGAATACTTGAATAACATGAATATGCATATGGAGACTTGATAGACGTTGAATCGACTCACAAATGATGGTGAGGAATTCATTATCTATCGAGTCTCACCTTGAATGCTTATGTGAGAATTTATAATATGCATGAATGTGCAATGGATTGTATGTATGAATAAGATATTTGAAGTGTTAAAGTAGAATTTACTTTATTGTTAAATAACAATTGTTGTAATCCTCTCCCCTTCCCCCATGTATGAAAGGAAATGTATTCTATTTCCTCCCTCTTTCTTTGTATGAATATACAATTGTCATTGATTGAACAATCACCTCATATGCTTCATGAAGATAAAAAATAAGAATGTGTGCATAAAATGAACAATACTAAGGGGGCTAATTAACAACACGAGTTATTCCTATTTGGTATTTCTCAAATAGAGGTCGGATTCACATCTGAGCGAGTCGAAAGGCTCGTACCTAACTTCTCAAACCCATCTCTGAAAGGATAAGGGTAGTTTAGGTCCCGAAGCGAGGGATCGGATTGCCCCTATTCATTCCCAATTGAATAATTAGGTGGCAACTCCTTTCTCCAAACGTGCCCATGGCTCATTTGTGTTCTCTTAAGTCTTGAAAGAGAATTTGACATAGTGTCGTGATCACAAACACTTTGATGGGATGAAAGCCCCGTTCATAATTATTCTTTGCATCCTTTCTAAATGTGATCATCCTATCCTTGCATGACCTAAGATTTGTCAAACATTCTTTATTTCCTTTCACATGTTTGGAGCAACCATTATCACAATCGTTATAAGTGACATTAAGTGCAATAACATTGCAATGAGTTTCATGTTTCTTAACCAAAACTCGTCGTGTTTTATGTGAATATCTAAACTGACTTGCCTTTTTCTTTATCAAATTTTGCAACTTATAGTACCTAGGTCTAATGTGACCTTTAACAAAAAAATAGCAATTAGGAATAAAATTTCTTACCTTTTCTGGGTTTGACTTGAAATAATTCATTGGGGAAGCAAAATCAATGTTACCTTTTGAACTTGAATCAGTATAGTTAGCAGAATTTGAAGCTCCGACAAACACTATTTTTTATGTTGAAGTGACTTTTTTTTAATCATATCCCAAATCATGTTTGATGGAGTTGTTACAGCCTAAACTCAAAACCTGTTTTGCTGAGCCTAACTTGAGCTGGTTAATAATGCACTTGTTTGCCTCATCCAATTCTACAGTAAGTTTTTGGATATTTTCTGTCTTATTGATAAGTGTCTATTTATATATCATTTTCATATCAATTCGTCCATGTTTCTTTGCTATATTCCTTGGTATTTTTATGTTTTTGTGTGGCTTTGATGTTTGTAGGAGTTTTGGAGCAACTTGCACAAAAATGGAGTAAAACCCTTCATTTTCACCTCTGCTAGTCAACCATCTTCTCGGATTTAATTGTATTGATATACAATGAACCCGATGACATATCATATACCGTTGAAAAGCTCTCGAAGTCTACTTTTTGGAGAAATTTACGGTTTATAAATCCATTCAGTGTACCGAAAGTTGTAATCAAAACAGTGTGAGAAGTGTAGAAATGTAATTCCACACATCACTGTAGCATGTATAATACGGGACACTGTAGCACGTTACTGTAGCAGAGTATTTAAACACATTTTAGGGTTTTATTTTCATAACTTGAAGGGGGGAAAACGTGGGAGGAGGCTGCATTTCTGGATTTCTCTCATCCCTTGGAGTTCTTGAAGGAGAAAGAAGATTTTGAAAGAGGAGGAACTACAATTCCAAGAAGATTCATCTACAAAGAAGATTTTCAAAGAATTTGCTAAGTTCTTTCTTTCCTTTTCAATTCTGGAATTTCTCTGTATTGTATTTGTTATTCTGATTGAATATGTGTAACTAAATCTGAATTGGTTGAGGGTGATTTCAAAGCCCTTGATATGGATTTTGTGAGTTGATTGTGTAAGAAATTGTTATCCAATTCTCTAATTGAAGTTGCTTGTATTTTCCCATATCTAATGCTTATGATTGCTTACTGATTGTATTTGGAATGGCCAACTGAATATAATCTGTTGTTGTCTATTGCTAGATTAGAAATCTTGATCCGTAATTGTCATGAATTTCCAATCATTAGTAGCAAAATTGTGATCAGAGATTGCAATTGGAAAATACAACCTAGGTTAAATAATCCGAACTTGTGTGATTATTGCTTAGATCAACCTATCTTTCTCATCGTAATGCTTCCATTGAATTAAACTTAGAGAGCTTGTTCTAGGTTGTTTAATGGATAGAGATTAAATAAAGAGCTTGTTTTATTTAACAACAAAGTAAGGAAAGATTGGGATAACAGAGCTTGTTGTTATCTACGGTTGATAACTTCAATGCTGTAATTGGATTACAATTCTAGGTTAATTCACAAATTCATATCTTGTGGCAGAGAATGAACTCTTAACCAAGTGTCTCTCGTTGATTTTTCACTCCATTTAACTTTGCTTTGTGTTATTCTTCATTTGCTTTCGTATTAAGTTTAGTTAATCAATCAACAAAACCCCCCCTGTTTAGTTTATTATTGCTGGAAAATAACAAATTCAATTAGAATCAATCCTCGTGGGAACGATATCTACTTATCACTTTATTACTTGTGCGACTAGTATACTTGCTAGTTTCGAACGCATCAAGTTTTTGGCGCCGTTGCCGGGGATTGATTTTCTAATCAATTTGTTATTCTGTTTTTACTACTGATTCTTGATTGTTATTTCCTGATTGTTTGTGTTTAGGCTTTTATGTCCGAGGGAGAAGCGGATCAACGACTTAAGAGAATTAAGGAGTTTCTCCAATCCTCGAATTTAAGGCTAAATCGGTCAATTTCAACTCCACCTTCAGAATTTGACCTTGCACGACACACTTCCCTCCCATCTTCTTGCAGTTCAATCAAATCTGAATCGGAAGCAATGGCGATGGAAAACGATCAGACTCTTAAGGAGTTAGCGGCTCCAATTATTGATCAACAACCGCTATGCATAAGCACCAATTTTGAGATAGATTTTGAACTTAAATCTGGACTGATTCATCTCTTGCCTACATTTCATGGTTTTGCAGGAGAGGATCCGAACAAACACCTCAAAGAATTTCATGTGGTATGCTCAAGTATGAAGCCAACCGGCGTTTCTGAAGAGCAAATTAAATTGAGAGCTTTCCCATTCTCATTAGCAGATTCGGCAAAGGATTGGTTATACTACCTACCACCAGGTACCATTAGCACTTGGAATGAGATGAGTAAACTCTTTTTGGAAAAATACTTTCCAGGCTCGAAAGTTACAAATATTAGAAAAGATATTAGTGGCATTCGACAACACAATGGAGAATCACTTCATGAATATGGGGAGAGATTTAAGAGGTTATGTGCTAGCTGTCCAAACCACCAAATTAGTGATGGACTCCTAATTCAATATTTCTATGAGGGTCTCCTACCCATGGAAAGGAGTATCATTGATGCTGCTAGTGGTGGAGCACTAGTTAATAAAACACCGAACGTTGGCAAGACGTTTGATTAGTGACATGGCAGCGAACTCCCAACAATTCAGCAGTCAATTTGAGCCACAACTACCAAAAAGAGTAAATGAGGTAAGTACTTCAAACATTGAACAACAACTTTGTGAACTTACCTCTCTTGTAAAAAAAAATGGCTGTAGGACATATGCAGCAATCTTATGCATGTGGAGTATGTTCTGCCATAGACCATCCAACCGACATGTGTCCAACTTTGCAAGAAGGAGATACAGAACAAGCCAATGCCATGGGTGGATTTCCAGGACAACCAAGGCAAAGGTATGAACCTTTCTCCAATACTTACAATGCTGGATGGAGAGATCACCCTAATTTAAGATATGGGAATCATCAACCAATTGCCCCAAATGCCATACCAAATCGACCACCAGGTTTCAATCAACCAAGGGTGCAGCAACCATTTCAAGCACAACCACAACCAGCACCACAACCAGCTCCACAAAATTCAGGTATGTCTCTCCAGGATATTGTTAAAGCACTTGCCACTAACACAATGCAATTTCAGCAGGAAACTAGGGCAAGTATCCAAAACCTGGAAAATCAAATGGGACAATTGGCCACTAACATGAGCAAATTTGAGAGTCAAAGCTCAGGAAAATTACCTTCTCAGCCGGTGATCAATCCAAGAGAGAATGCTAGTGCTGTAACTTTGAGAAGTGGGAAACAATTAGAGATTCCACCAAAGAAATCACAAACTGATGAAGGGGATGACACCACTTCCACCATGAATAAAACATCATCTTCTAAGGTAAATCCGAAAACCCATATTCCTTCATATGTTACTCCTCCACCTTTTCCTAGCAGATTTGCAAAATCAAAGAAGGAGGAACAAGAACAGGAAATCCTGGAAACTTTTCGCAAGATCGAGGTGAATATACCACTTCTGGATGCTATCAAGCAAGTACCTCGTTATGCAAAATTTCTCAAGGAGTTATGCACCAACAAGAGAAAGTTGAAAGGAAATGAGAAGGTAAGTGTGGGGGAAAATGTTTCAGCTGTATTGCAAAGAAAAATTCCTCCGAAATGCAAAGATCCAGGTACGTTCACCATTCCATGCACCATTGGTAATACCAAGTTTGAAAGAGCTATGTTAAATTTAGGAGCATCTATTAATGTCATGCCATATTCTATTTATGCTTCTTTGAATCTTGGACCTCTTGCGAAAACTGGTATTGTAATTCAACTTGCTGATCGTTCTAATGCATATCCCAAGGGAGTTGTGGAAGATGTGCTTGTACAGGTGAATCAATTGATATTTCCAGCAGACTTTTATGTTCTTGAAATGGAGGATGAGACATCTACCAATCCAACACCGATTCTTTTGGGGAGACCATTCTTGAAAACTGCCCGAACTAAGATTGATGATCATTGATAAGTGTCTATTTATATATCATTTTCATATCAATTCGTCCATGTTTCTTTGCTATATTCCTTGGTATTTTTATGTTTTTGTGTGGTTTTGATGTTTGTAGGAGTTTTGGAGCAACTTGCACAAAAATGGAGTAAAACCCTTCATTTTCACCTCTGCTAGTCAACCATCTTCTCGGATTTAATTGTATTGATATACAATGAACCCGATGACATATCATATACCGTTGAAAAGCTCTCGAAGTCTACTTTTTGGAGAAATTTACGGTTTATGAATCCATTCAGTGTACCGAAAGTTGTAATCAAAACAGTGTGAGAAGTGTAGAAATGTAATTCCACACATCACTGTAGCATGTATAATACGGGACACTGTAGCACGTTACTGTGGTAGAGTATTTAAACACATTTTAGGGTTTTATTTTCATAACTTGAAGAGGGGAGAACGTGGTGGAGGCTGCAGCTCTGGAATTCTTTCATCTCTTGGAGTTCTTGAAGGAGAAAGGAAGCTTGGAAAGAGGAAGAACTACAATCCAAAGAGAATTACATCAAATTTGCTAAGTTTTTCCCTTCCCTTTCATTTTCTGGAATGTCTCCATGTTGTATTGTATTTACCACGTTCTTAAACATGTGTAACTGAATCTGAATTGGTTGAGGGTGATTTCAAAGCCCCTGATATGGTTTTTGTAAGTTGATTGTGCAAGAAGTTGTTATCCAATTCTCTAATTGAAGTTGCTTGTATTTTCCTATATCTAATGCTTATGATTGCTTGCTGGATTGTATTTCGAATGGCCAACTGAATATAATCTGGTTGTTGTCTATTGCTAGACTAGAAATCTTGATCCGTAATTGTCTTGAATTTCTAATCCTTAGTAGCAAAATTGTGATCAGAGATTGCAATTGGAGAATACAACCTAAGTTAAATAATCCGAGCTTGTGTGTTTATTGCTTAGATCAACCTATCTTTCTTATCGTAATGCATCCATTGAATTAAATTTAGAGAGCTTGTTCTAGGTTGTTTAATGGATAGAGATTAAATAAAGAGCTTGTTTTATTTAACAACAAAGTAGGAAAGATTGGGATAACAGAGCTTGTTGTTATCTACGGTTGATAACTTCAATGCTGTAATTAGATGACAATTCTACAATTAATTCACAAATCCATATCTTGTGGTAGAGAAGGATCCCTTAACCAGCTTTCTCTCATTGATTTTTCAATCTGTTTTAATTTGTATTGTGTTATTCTTTACTTTCATTAATATTTTATCAAGTTAATCAATCAACAAAACCCCCCTCATTTAGTTTATTGTTGCTTTCGAATAACAAATTCAATTAGAATCAATCCTCGTGGGAACGATATCTTACTCATCACTTGATTACTTGTGCGACTAGTATACTTGCTAGTTTCGAACGCATCAAGTTTTTGGCGCCGTTGCCGGGGATTGATTTTCTAATCAATTTGTTATTCTGTTTTTAGTACTGATTCTTAATTGTTATTTCCTGATTGTTTGTGTTTAGGCTTTTATGTCTGAAGGAGAAGCGGATCAACGACTTAAGAGAATTAAGGAGTTTCTTCAATCCTCGAATTTAAGGCTAAATCGGTCAATTTCAACTCCACCTCCAGAATTTGACCTTGCACGACAGACTTCCCTCCCATCGTCTTGCAGTTCAATCAAATCTGAATCGGAAGCAATGGCGATGGAAAACGATCAGACTCTTAAGGAGTTAGCTGCTCCAATTATTGATCAACAACCGCTATGCATAAGCACCAATTTTGAGATAGATTTTGAACTTAAATCTGGACTGATTCATCTCTTGCCTACATTTCCTGGTTTTGCAGGAGAGGATCCGAACAAACACCTCAAAGAATTTCA